>PVHT021183556.1:6548497-6564727 GCA_004024745.2 Catagonus wagneri
AAAAAAAAAAAAAAAAACTAGAATCTTAATACCTACCTCACGGGATATAATGAAGATTAAATGAGACAATGTATTTTTAGAAACTAGACAAAGAAAAAGCATAATTTTTTTTAGGGCCTCGCCAACAGCATATGGAGTTTCCCAGTTTAGGGGTCAAATAGCTATAGCTGCTGGCCTATGCCACAGCCACAGCAATGAGTATAATTTTAGTATAAATAATTTTATTTTTATTTTTTCTCTGTTTTTGTCAAGGTGTAGTTGATTAAAAATATTGTGACAGTTTCTGCTGTACTGCAAGGTAACCCAGTTTCTGCTGTGCAGCAAGGTAACCCATGTATATACACCACACATTCCTTTTCTCATGTCATCCTCCATCGCATTCTATGCCGAGACTGGACACAGTTCCCTGTCTGTACTGTAGGACCTCATTGCCCATCCATTCTAAATATAGTATCTCCTGGTCTCTTCTTGTCCATTCATATTATTGCCTGCTTTTCATTTCACTATTTTTCTCATTTTCTTTTGTGGCTGTCTTTGTCCCAATGTTGATTTTCTGTTCATTCTGACCTTTGATGGCAGTTTCAGCCTGTAAGTTTTGCTGTGTGATGGTGGGACAAGGATGGGTTGGCAGCCTGCAGGAATCAAGAAGTGGTGTGAGTGGTCCCTGAGGTGGATGAAGAGGAAGAAACTTCTGATAAAGGGAGATGGTCACTGCTTCCCAAACCACTGGCTTTTAGGTAATTTTATCCATATCCAGCCTGGCTGATCAAATTTTGTTTGAATCCATGCACTGCCCTCCTACATGGCCTTTCTATCATCACTCTTTGTAGCTCATCTACCTGTCACAAATAAGCTCTGATGATTTCTCTTAAAAAAAAAAAAAAAAGAAGAAGCAAGATGGAATTCCCTGGTGGTTCGTTGGGCTGAGGATCGGAGTTGTCACTGCAGCACCTTGGGTCGATCCCTGGATCTTGAATTTCCTCCTGCCAAGGGCTCGACCAAAAAAATAAACAGATATTTTTTTAAATAAATTATTTTTTAAAAAAGAGCAAGCTACGGTGAATCTCTAATAATACTTTTTTCTTGCTTCCCTTTATCTGAGAGAAAACATTCATTTACATATTTTAATCCTGCTTAATATTTTCATATGCTGAATCAAGTCTAAAAAGGAAGCACATTGTTTCAAACCATGGAAAATTTTGTTTTCTGCTGCAAATAGTAAACATAAAGGCAACAGTACGATACAAAATGCCTACCTCACTCAACGATGATTAGTGTCATAACAAAATAATATAAACATATAAGTATTTTATACATCTATTATATAGCATATAGTTTATATGCTATAAGGTTGACTGAGGTAGTCATTTTATATTATACTTTTGCCTTTCTTGAGGGCCTACTAATGCTTCTAATATGTTCACTATATTACTCATTCAAAATACTCACCGAGTTCTACTAGCTGCTAATTGATGGGTTAGTCACAGATATACAAATATAAAACAATTAAGTTTGACCTCAAGGAATTCAGTAAATTTTGTGAGATGGCCAAGGAAAACAATGATAACATAGGGAATAGCTGTTGTAATTTGATGTATACCCAGAGTATTTCAGAAGTCAGGAAAAAGAGATGCAAAGAAAAGCCTGGGTTTACTCTATTCAATATGCTTTTATAGTTTATTTGATAATATTTCCAAGGGGAATCGAATGTCCTGGGATGATAACATGGTGTTATTAGCCTGCCAAAGTCAGAGAACCACACGTGTTAAGGGTGCCCCCGAAATATGGAAATATTTAGGAATTTGTAAGTAATTTAATAATTGGAGCAAAAGATAAGTGAGGGTCCCAGATGAGAGATACAGCTGAAATAGTCAGACTTCCAGACCACAGAAGCCAAGGGCTTTGTCAGGGACAGAGTTCCACTAGAGAATCTCAAGCCGTGGTGCAACAGGATCGAAACCTGTCTTTGTTGTTAGAATTAACCTTTGGACTAATGGAGGGGTGACTAAAACCTGCAGTATGGAAACAGTTTGGAATCCATATGAGAAAAGATTAGGATGGGAACTGTAATCATGGCAGTGGGAAGAGACACAAAATAATCCTATCACCTAGTGACCATAAATCAAAGGGCAGGATGGTGAACTGAGAAGTTTCAGATAGCTTGAAAATCTGTGGCACCATCTAGGGCCACTGCTGAGAGAGAACACAGGAAGCGGTGGTTTTGGTTCAGTCTGGCATGAGAAAGGAGTTTAATGAATTTGGAACCCAGGTCAGTGAACTGGGTTGTTGGTATTAATCTGAGGGTTGTTATCGCACACATGATCATTAGAGCTTTTTGTTCGGATAGAATTGTCTGAGAATAACATGCAGTGTGAGATGAGAAGAGAGTTAAAATTGAAGACAGCTGCCGTGGAGAGGGCTGTGGCTGTGGCCGGCAGCTGAAGCTCCAATTTGACCCCTAGCCTGGGAACCTCCATATGCCAAGGATGCGGCCCTAAAAAGACAAAAAAGAAAAAAAGAAATGTCCATTGGGTTTGACCATCACAGGGTTGTCTTTGGGAAATAAACGTAGATAGTGTAAGCAAGGTTACAGTCAGATATAAGTGTGATCAGATAATAATAATATATTGACATATAATGGTCACTCTTTAAAAGTTCTATTTTAAGGGGATCCAATGCCATTTTCTTTTTCTTTTCATTTTCGGGCTGCACCTACAGCATATGGAAGTTCCCAGTCTAGGGGTTGAATCTGAGCTGAAGCTGCTGGCCTTCACCACAGCCACAGCAATGCCAGATCTTTAACCCACTGAACAAGGCCAGGAATTGACCCCTCATCCTCCTGGATAGTAGTCGAGTTCGTTACTGCTAAGCCGCAAAGGGAACTCCTCCAATGCCATTTTAATAAATGAATATATTGTATGAATAAATATGATAATGATAATCAGGTCTTAGGGATCAACCTATCACTCTCCGTGTCAATAATTGAATGAATCTCAAAAAATATCAGCTATATGAAGACAAGAAGTTTTCCAAACTGAGATCAGTGTATACATGGTGAACTCACATTGGCTGATTTGAGGAGTGCCAAAGCATGCTATTTTGGAGCTATTCTCTATTATAGCAAGAGGACTTTCTTCACAATTCAGTAGTGCTCATAAGGATTTGCGTGGAATAGGTCTCTGCCTCAAAAGAAGTAAAACTTTCCCAGTAGACTAGCAAGTTTCATCAGCATTCCTGACCAGTGAAAATGTGAAGAGATTTCCAAGTGAATGAGGCAATTTTTTTTTCCATTCATAGAATTTGCATGGAATTGCTGGTTGTGTTTCTTGTTGAGTTCAGCTCTTGTTTCTCTTCATTAAACATCCGAGAGCAATAACTGTGTCGAAAGTCTTAAATTAATGTATTCCATTTGTTTTTATGATTTTTTAATCCTTTGTTCTAAGCATATCCTTCCTTAGTTGACTTTAGCATTTGTTTTCATGGAAACTTTTATTTTCTCACTGAATGTCCTGTACACTTCAGAATCTTCCATCATTTGTTTGTTCTGCTTTTCCTGATTTTGGGGTATTATTCTTGAACAGATAAATGAAATAAATCCCCTACAGAAAACAAAACAGAAAAAGCAAAACTTTGTAGCCACCATATCATGAGTAGCATGGCAAGAAAGGGCAAAGTGATTAAAAATAAGTGGGAAGATTTAATCCAAAAAAACTTAAAGTATAAAATTTATAAATAAGTCAAAACCTAAAGTAACCTATAAACAAGTAATAAGAAACCTTAATTAATGAAATATAACTGGATTTACTTTTCTGGACTTGATGTTCAAGAGAATAAATAAATTAAGCACTTATATTTGTGACGTTTATACTTCTATATCTCTAGCTCCAACACAAAAGCTGTATGTAAAATAATTACCTTGGAGCATTTAAATTCTCATATTTTCAAACAATGTAATTTTACTTTCTTCTTTTATTATATTTAATACAGGAAAAAGTAAAGTATCATGTTTTTGAAAATTTTTTTAGTAGCAGTACTCAAATTGAGTACTTACGTTTCATGGCAGAACTCAATTGGTTCTTATGTTAATACTCAACTTTAAAAAGTCAAATAATGTGAATGCTCATCTTCCAAGCATATAGATTGATTGCAATTTAACTATGTCATGTTTATAGAGTACTTGCTTGGTAAATTATGTAATAATATTAATACATGACAATCATATGTCACTGCCTTAGAATGGTCATACCAAGTAGCAGTGGATATATATTTACATCATGGACAAAGCAGTACATCCGCAGGATTCAATAAATATGTTTTTAAAACGTTGAGTGTCTTATCATCTTGTAGTTTGACTGAATATACAGATATGACTCAATCCCAAAGAATCTGAGAAGTGTGATGACTGGATAGTGCCCATATCACAACCGAGATCCACAGTACCTTAGATTGTTTCCTTATCAACTAAAAGGCTATGGTTCCTCAAGGAAAATAGAATACAACATAATTTTCAAAACTACGAGGTCAAGTATTGACTATTATTGCAGATCTTACTTGAACACGTTAGACGCATCTTGAATGGTTTTCTAAGATGATTGTTCAGTTGAGTCAAATCTTGAATTGCTATTTTTAGAATCTTATTAACTAAATTTCCTGACCATTTTAGCCCAAACAGTTGAACTATGATTACTTGGAGATGGCATTTTTACCTAGCTATTCTTGAATTCAAAGGTGGTTTAGTACTATGCGGTCTCAGCAATTCTGTCCATTGTATTTCTAAATACTATAGAAAAAAAAAATCAGAGAACTACTATATTCACACAATGGATGGTTATTCTGCCATAAAAACGGATTGAAATATTGATGCGTGCTACAACATGGATAAAGTTTGAAAACAGTAGGTTAAGTAAAAGATTCCAGACACCAAAGGTCAGGTCTTACAGGATTTAATCTGTGTGAAATGTTCCAAAGAGGCAAATTCATAGCACTAGATCAGTGGTTGCCAGTATGTAGGAGAGGGTGGGAGGAAATGAGGGAGTGCCTGGTGACAGGTATGGGGTTTCTTTTTAGGGCAATGAAATATTCTGGAATTCAATCATAATGCTAGTTACATAACCATGAAGATATTAAAAAACCACTGAACCGCACATTTTAATCTGTGGTATGGGAATGATCTGTCAGTTAAAGATGATACAAAAATTAGCTGGAGCTGTAAGCCTTCACTTTTTGGTGAAGCAGTGATCAATTCAATGTGTATTTTTAATCTGCTTTGCAATTTATTCTTAAAAATGTTATTTTCTTAAAGGTAAATATGTGAGGTCATGGATGTGTTAATTAACTCAATGGTGGAAATCCTTTCACAGTGTATACATGTGCCAAACCAGCAGGTTGTACACTTGACATACATCAAGAGAGCAGAGAGGGAAAAGAATCTAAGACAAAAGAAAAAAGGTGACTTAGGAAACTGTAGCTGGAGAAGAGAAGCCTGGCGAAATGTAGATAAATGACTGCTGAAATGTAATACGAAAGGAAATAGGAAGGTTATATGGGGGTTTCTTCTATGTCTCTAAAATGCCCTCTTAGTTATTAGAACATAGATATCTTTTATTTTCTCATATTACAACTTCTCTGCTCAAATCAGAAACATCCAGGGCGTATTTTTAAAAAAGTAAAGAATGCGTTTTTTCTTGTGCTGATCATAGTACTAAAGTGGTATGAATAGGAAACCCTTTAATCTGGCTGTAATATATGTAGTTTGATCAAAAATTGAACTTGAGATACACTCTAGGAATGAGCTGGTGGTAGACGAATTTCAGGCAGTAAAAAAAGATGTGATGTATGGTTAATGATTTGATTTATGTTCAAGTGCAAAATAAAAGAGAAGCAGTGCATATGTATAAATGATCATAGCAGCAGTTTTGATAGACCAATGTATGCCGTAGCTGGAGTTAGTTTGTGTGCCACGTCTGTGGACATACGACTCCACATTCTGCCCTTAGATCTGTTTGAGGGATCTTCGTATGTACAAGAAGGGATCAGCAAAGGGACAGGCAACCTCTGAGTCTGATGTTATCTCTATAAGTTTTTACCTACTCCCATTTCGTTTTGGTGACACGACTGGTGAATAACGGGATTAAGTTCTCCTAATGGATGTTTCCTTCCTCTTAAAACGACTTGGTGGTGGAATGATTTATAAACCATTTCTTTAGATCAGCTTGTATCTCAGCAATGACGTTATTATCATTCAGTATACTTTCGTGTTTCCCCCTTTCCCCAAAGGAAACCATAATGTTTTATGAATTTGTCTAGGACGGGGCAAGTAGTCATTTTGCTCTTTACATGAATAGTCTCTTTCTGGAAGCCTCCAAATGAGTGCTGTTCTTAGAATCTCTTTAAAGTTTTCTTACACACAGATTGCACATTCTGTTTTTCCTAGCTCTATACTAGATGATTCTTTTGTCTCAGCTACAGCCCATGAAGCCAGGTGTGGTTCTGTAATCCTAACTAAGCCAACATCATAAAGTGGTTAACAGATTAAGACCAGATTCTGCCTGGTGGAAGCCGACTGTATTGGAATGTGATGGGCTGGACCAATTAAATTCTTGCTTTTGGAGGGGTTTAACTAGGAGACCAAAGGAGGAGGTTAGGAGTTGGTAAGGATAACTAGGAGACTAAACGAGGAGGTTAGTAGTAAAGGGAATGGAAGCTCAAAGTCAGTGTAGAGACATGACAAGTCTGGAGCAGCTGCGCTACATGGGGAAAGGGCTAGGGGAAGACTCAGTTGATATTCACTGGAGCAGTCGAGGTAAAGACACAGCAAGTTTGAAGCTCACAGCCTGGGGAGAGTGAGCCACCAAGGGCAGGAAGCAGCACATGCCAGCTGTAAGGGTGTGGCCAGGTGGCAACTTGCTGCCAGTGCTCTGGTGTGTGTTCTGGACGGCTTCTCCAGGTCCGGGCACACAGGCTTTGCAGTGTCTCATTCGCTAGTCATTCCGCAGATACTTATCAAGTCTTTCTGTGCCAAGTGCATATTCCAAGCAGAGGATTCCTTCACGAGCCGGAGAGCTCTCACCCCTGCAGAGCCTATATTCCAGAGGCCAAGATTCTCTTCATAGTTTTCTCCCTATCTTCATAATAAACCTTTATCACCTGAGTTAATGCAAGTGTACCTTTCTCCCTCGCAGTCTGAAAGAGTCTAATAGAAATGCTATCTCTATTTCATTTTCATAGGCATTATTTTTAAGATTTTCCTCTTTTTTTAAAAAAATATTGATTCATTAGAATTTCTAGACAATTCCAAATGTATCACAATTTTGCAGAAGAGAATGAAGGGGGAAAAAGGTTTAAAATATTCGCCTAAAATAGATGGTGCTGGTAGTGCCATTAGCTGCTAGGGCAACCAAGTTTTAATCAGGTAGGCAGGCTCCAGTGTTATGTTCCTCACCACTTTTCTATGCTACCTTTAAAAATACTTGTGGTAGACTTACATGTGGAATCTAAAAAAAGGTCACAATGAACTTCTTTGCAGAGCAGATATTGACTCACAGACTTTGAGAAACTTATGGTTTCCAAATGAGACAAGTTGGGGGGTGGGGGGATGCACTGAGGGTTTGGGATGGAAATGCTATAAAATCTGGTTGTGGTGATTTTTGTACACCTATAAAGGTAATAAAATTCATTAAGTAATTTAAAAAATACTTGTGGTAGAATCCCCTTTGTGTTCTGAGTAATTACATTTGCGTGGGTATGATTCTTTCTATCTAAAACACACCTTGCGTCTCCTCATGAATTTTTCTGGAGGGCAGGTTTTCTATTCAGCCTTTCACACATCATCGCGAGTATCTCTAGCTAAGGGATTAGAAACTCTATGGGACAATGAAGAGATAATCTACTGGTTGTGCTGGTCACCACCTCCATCAGAAGATAATCACTGTTCTTACTTGAAATCTTCCCAGAATCACCAATCATTAGAGAAGCACACGCTGTCATGTACAGTTACATCATGGTGAATCACAGCAAGTCTCAGAGAGATGTGTGCATTAGTATTACTTTTATATGCCATAAACTCTGAGTCACAGGGGTGAATTGACATAACACATCTAGCCTCCAGCTACAGTAATTCCTCTGAAAGATGACTTACCTTGTTTGTTACATAATATCATGGAGAAAGCTTTCCCAGATTATTCTCATCTTTGCTGCATGCTAAAATTCTACTGGTTCAGGTACAATTATTTTTTGCATCTTCTTTACATTGCTTTATTCTATGGAATAATGAGAACTGGTTGGAAATATGCAGAGGTTTGAAATCCATTCACAACTCCATTTGACCCTACTCTGCGTCCTCAATTTACAGCAGTGCTGACACGGAACAGGGAGCACTGTGTTCACACTGAAGTACTTAAAGTACTAAAGTACTTAACGAACGTATTTTGGATAGTATCTATCTTCTCATTTTTCTTTCAAGTTATTTTTTTTTCTTTTGAGGTCGGCACCCACGGCATATGGAAATTCTCAGGCTAGGGGTCAAACCAGAGCTACAGCTGCCGGCCTATGCCACAGCCACAGCCACGCGGAATCCTGGACCCACTGAGTGAGGACAGCGATCAAACCCGAATCCTCATGAGTACACATGGATTCGTTTCCACTGTGTCATAACGGGAACTCCTCTTTCAAGTTATTGAATTTTGATATAATTCACCAAGATCGTGAAATCTACGACAGATGTTTTTGACATATACCTATGAGTCCCATTTGAGCAACGTTTGTTGAAATTCAAGGTTGAACATATCCCACTGAAATTCACTACAGCAAAAGGATTAAAATATTTGAAATGCTGCAGGTGGCTTTCAAATGTGTTCCTTGAGGTATGAACCTGTTACCAAGGAAACCTTTTGCAAATGTTAGTATGTCTCATATGTTTTTTTCACACGTCCCCCTGGTTTGTGTATGCCCCAAGCCCATCCTGCAGAATGCTGCTGGCCTTTCCACCTTGTTATATTTATAAATACATTAAAGCCCCCCCCAAAGAACTAAGCGGAATTATCTGGGAGAAAATTCTCCTTGTTTTATTTTCTGTGAGAAAACAGTTGAGGATAGCATCGATTAGAAATAGTTTCATTGATTTAAAAAATCTGGAGCGATAGACTTACAGGGAATTAAAAGAAAACCAAACAGAAACAGAAATTCAGTGATTGATTTTTTTTTTTTTTTTTTTTGTCTTTTGTCATTTTAGGGCCGCACCCGCGGCCTGTGGAGGTTCTCAGACTAGGGGTCTAATCAGAGCTGTAGCCGCTGGCCTACACTGACCGTAGCTACAGCAACGCAGGATCCGAGCCGCGTCTGCAACCTACACCACAGCTCACGGCAACGCCGGATCCTTAACCCACTGAGCAAGGCCAGGGATCGAACCCGCAACCTCATGGTTCCTAGTCGGATTCGTTAACCGCTGTACCACGACGGGAACTCCTATTTTTTTTTTTTTTTAAATGGCTGCACCCATGGCAAATGGAAATTCCCTGGGACAAAGGATTGAATCTGAGCTGCAGCCACAGCCTATGCCACAGCTGAAGCAATGCTGGATCCTTTAACCCACTGCACCAGGCCAAAGATGCAACCTGTGCCTCTGCAGCAACCCAAGCCACTGCAGTTGGATTCTTAACCCACTGTGCCACAGTGGGAACTCCAGCAATAGCAACATCTAAACTAAATTATGTTAAATTATCTGGATAGTTGCAAAATTGATCATTGATAATTTGAGGAACAAATTAAATATCAGAGTTCAAGTTTGCCTGATAATAATATTTTCTGGGGCAAATAAAAGAACACTTACTTTATATTTTAAGTGATCTTTTTAATCACATCAAGTGTTTACTACAAAAATTAGCTGTTACATTTTATGATCCAGATTCTCTTCTATTCTCAACTTCCCAAGTTCAAGCTACGTATGGGATCATAAATTCTGAATGCAAGAGTTATTGAGATATCTGGTGCACTAAAATGCATTGCTTTATCTTTTTTTTTATGGCCACACCCTTAGTTCACAGGCTAAGGGTCAAATGGGAGCTGTAGCCACCGGCCTACACCACAGCCACAGCAACTCAGGATTCTTAACCCACTGAGCAAGGCCAGGAATCGAACCTGCGTCCTCATGGATACTAGTCAGATATGTTGCTGCTGAGCCATGATGGGAACTCCCCTTTTCAGTATTTTGAAAAGGTAATTTAACTCCATCTAATGTCAAGAGAATAGGCATAAGGCAAATTAATATACCATGGACTCAACTGGTGCTTCTATCTAGTCAGAATATTTATATTTAATTTTTTAAAGGGAATGATTAGGGAAGCTAGGCTAGGAGCATTTTTACAATCCATTACATGCCTCAGATTCTACTGTTGACTTAAAAAAACCCACAACCTGAAAGTTGAGAGTTAAGTTTGGGGCAAAATTAGGACTTTAGCCTGGGAGACAGCGTTTCAAGTAGCCCCAAGAAAACCGCTCTGAGGTGAGGGGAGGTGCACGCAGCCAGCACACAGGTTTGCTTCTGGCCTCGTGAAGGTGACTGCACGTCACAAGGAGCAGACATGACCGTGAAGGATTTTAGTGTTTTCTAGATGTTAGGAATTGCAAGAAGTGGGCTCATAAATCTTCTCTTAAAAATATCTACCTGAAGACCTGCTCTTCCAGTTTGCCCAGAGCACAGAGTGCCTCACTCAGGATCTTCACCCTGAGCTCCGCCCGGGGAGGGTCATGGGCCAGCAGCTGCAGGGGCTTATGATTTCATCCACGGCAAGGCTGATGGCAAGTGCCCACCGCCAATTCACACCACAGTAACCTACATTTTGTATTTTGCTATACAGTTCATTTATTTATAAAGCAATTTATTTATAAAACAATCATATACTGATTGATCACTTACTAGATAAGTGCTTGATGTTGAGGTTACAAAAAATAACATATGGTCCCTACTAAAAGAAGGCAGTTTCAATGAGGACGCGTAAAGAGAGGAATTATAGTCATGTGGTATTAGAATGTGAACTTAGGGAGAAGGCGTGATTGCTCTATTGATCCTAATGTTTATTTCTAGACTTTTAACTCTATTAATAGAATAACTGTAAAGAATGTCTGTCTTGTATATGTGTTCCCTCAAAAGCTTCTTTGTCTCATCGTAGAAGGAACTCAGAAGTGAAAGAGAAACTGAGAAAGTAACCTGAAGACTTATTTAAGTGAGCAGTACACTTGCAGAAGGGAGGAGGGCAGACAGGGAGGCAGCTGCCCTGTGCTTCTTTGGCTGGTTCATGCAAACGAATGGTGGAATATTCACTGGTAAGGAGGGGCTTGGGGCTTTTATCCCCTGATTTTCATGCCAGCTCCACCTTCCT
The DNA here is from genome assembly GCA_004024745.2 of Catagonus wagneri. Taxonomy (NCBI): domain Eukaryota; kingdom Metazoa; phylum Chordata; class Mammalia; order Artiodactyla; family Tayassuidae; genus Catagonus; species Catagonus wagneri. The sequence continues at coordinate 6,559,873 of PVHT021183556.1, forward strand.
GAAGGAAGGAGCGGGTTTTATCTTTATTTAGCCTTGATTGGAATTGTCGTGGCATTGATCCATAATGGGAAATTCTTATTTGCAAGGCTGTTATTGTAATGAGGGCATAATGAACAACTGGTTACATTTGGACTCAAGATTCATGCCTTTTCCCTCTTTTCTTTGTCTGCCTCCAGGACACTCATCAAGCCAAAATCTGTGGTTTCCCACTTTTTTTGCCTATGAGCCCTGCCGTTTACAAGATGCATGGTTTCCTGCCACCTGACCCATGGCCCCCACTTTCTCTGCTCATACCTCAGTGTCTGCCTGCTGTAACATGAGGAACCGCTTACTCATGGTTTGGTGCATAGAGTGACACTGAGATTCAGGAAAGGTGTAGGTCACTGACCGCGTCTTATACTAAGTAGAAATCTGTGATTTTCAGCATTTATAACAAAGGCAAATCCACATAGTTTTGAGCACTCTTTTTTCATGAGCGGTGACTGGAGAAAATTAACCTGGCTCAGAGGTGACTAGACTACAGAGAGGCCACTCCCAAGGTTTAGATTGCTTTTCTGTGATCTCATTTATTACAGTATGTATTGAGCAGGGACCTTGAACCTCATTAACCTCCCCTTAATTCTAAAACCTGATAATGATGTAGGCAGGCATAAATTTCAAAGAGGCAGACGACATGAGTATTTTCAGTGAGACTCAACCTGATTTTGCCGTAATAGTTTCTAACTTGCCAGAAGGAGTCCTATACAAATGTTTTATTTATTGAGATTCTTGTGACTTGTTTCAACCATGACTGCGATTTGATTTATGTGCTTGCTTTTCGGGTTTTGAAAATTGCAGCTAAGCAGAATTTATAAACTGCAACAATATCTTAAGGAAATTTTATTAACAGATGTACAGAAAGTGAGAGTAAACTCATTGTTTCAGCTTTTACGCTGACCATCAAATGAGCAAAAATGTCAATTTATTAAAGAATAAATACATACTTAAAGAAATACATAACAGTGAATAATAAAAGCAGAGGCACTTTTCAAACATTAGTTCACCTCAAATAATTCCATGTTTTCTTTCTTCCTCCAAAACAATTTTGTATATTATTCTATATGTTATAATTTTAGCAGACTGAGCATGGTATTTCAAGGCTGCTATCAATTCCTGTGTTTTTCGACTGCTCTGAAGTTGGAGGAGTAAATTATCTATAACTTCTAATAAATTATAATTTTACTGTGTACAATAGTTGTTGATTTATACTGTATTTTATTTTTCTTTGGGATGTCATAGAGATGAATAAAGGGATTTTATCTAAATGTTTTATAAACCCAGGAAATCACGCATGAGATGAACATTTCTAATGTTTAATTAAACTAGTTCTTTTTATTTTTAAATAGACATTGTAATTAAGAATGAAATTTATCCATATACTTAAAGCCAGAGGGAAATAAGAAAAGAAAACATCCAAATGAATGAATTTTTATTTTTGTGGTTTACGTAACACAACTGGCATGTTATTGTTATTTTGAAGGTATGCATTTTAAAACATACATCGAAACAGGCAAATAAAGTGACCGAGAATTAGATGAAAGTTTGGTCATCTTGATAACATATTTTAATTTCCCATAGATCATTTCTCTTAAATATTTAACATGCTGTGGCTACATCTTCTACAGTTTTAGTAGCCAGTTCACTAAGTGAAAGAAATTAAAGCAGTCCTGTCCGTGTTTTAAGGTGGAGGTTCTTCATATGCTGGAAAGAGAAAGAGACTAAGAAATCTGTTTCTTCTCCTCTCCTTTCAAATAGCAGAATGTCCAACCTTTTGTTATCCAGTCAGCTGCAGAGGAGTAAGTTGATATGAACTCACCCCAGAGAAGTGGACGTGAATGCTGGGATATAAATGATGGTGAGACACCTGCCCGTGTTTTCTGGACCAGAATTAACATGTGTCCTGAGCAGGGCAGCCCCTGAATTTACACTTCTTAAATTAGCTCAGGAGGGATGCCCCCCCTTGAGAATTCCCAGTGACACTGGAATAGAATTAGAAAACAAAACGGGCACCATGGCAGGTTTTCCCCTGTAACACGGTGATGTCTCTTCTGTACCTTTTTTGTATTTTATGCTCATTTTAACTTTACATTTCTTTCATGATATAGTTTTCTCAAACTTTAAAGTGAAATTGTCACTCCAGAATAGTGTTCATATTTATCTTGGGACTTTTGATCCCAGCAAAGCACGGTCCTCTTACCTCAGCGTGAAGATGGAGACCCAGGGCTGACTGAGGGTATGGATCTGGCCTTGGCAGTTACTGCGGATCCATAGCGAGGAGCAAAATTGCCTTGTAGCTTTAGGCTCCATTTCATCACTTATAAAATAAGGGTTTTGAGTAGGTTATCCCCCTAAAATCTGTTTAATCAGCAGAATTACATTGACTTAAATAATTTATCTTCATTTTAACACACTCTTGTATGCCAAAATATTGCCTTAAATCATTAATGAAATGACTTTTAAATTTTCCAAACCAATGGGAGAGAGCCATCTTGTGGTTTACACCCAGAGCAGATTACATTGACAAGACTGGAGTATGTGGATAATCTTTGAAAACATAATTGCTTTAGATACCCTATGAACGTGATCTAAATTCTTAATTTATAGGTAATTTTAAAACACTTCAATTCTAGGTATGAGTAATTGCTCTTTAGACAACTCTGGGAACTTGTTTGAAGGTAAGGGTATAGGTACATAGCATGTTGTTGTTATCTATTTTCTTATTTAGTGAAGACCTTTCAGAAGGTACTGAGTTAGTAGCTGTAATGCTTACTAGATGCCAAAGGGGTTCAGGCCATCTCAGGAAATAATGCAGAATAATGATATTAAAAGAGACAACTGCATATTATCTTTATACTCTGTAATTATATTTCTGAACCATAAGAATCAAACATGTTGACCAATCAGAGAGCTAAATATGCTAATAATGGCTCATCATATTTTGTTGCTTAAGAATATAATATATAACACATATTAAAATACATGCAGGTTTAGCATAAATAACATCAATGTAACAGTTAATAAAAATAAGCTAATACTATTAAATGCCATTATATTAATACACTTTTTAAAGTTTCTTTTTAGAAACAAAATTTATTGTCTGTTAGGTAAATAGGTCATATGAACATATTTTCCTGAGATGTAATTCTTTATATAAGTAAAATAATGTCTTTTTTCTTCTATTCTAATATTTTCATTAGTTAACTTTCATAATGGTATAAAAAAGATATTTTTAACATAACCAATTCAGCATCAGTAAAAGTTTTCTGACTGCTTAAATTCAGAGAAAATTACAAATATATACTATTTCCATGTATTTCTCATTCCTCCTCTTTCTCATTCAACACTGTAAAAACTGAATCAACAACCTGAATTGGAATATATATATATATATATATGAAATATACATAATATATATATATTTTTTACTGCCACACCTGCAGTGTATGGCAGTTCATGGGCTAGGGGTCAAATCAGACCTGCAGCTGCAGGTCTATGCCACAGCCACAACCACAGCAACACCAGATCTGAGTCACAACTGCAACCTACACCACAACTCATGGCAACGCCAGATCCTCAACCCACTGACTGGGGCCAGGGATCGAACCTGTATCCTCATGGATACTAGTTACTAGTCACGTTCATTACTGCTGAGCCACAAAGGGAACTTCGGAAAAATATTTTAATTTACTAAATGCAAAAAAAGCAATGTAAATTCCATAATTTTAGAAAAGGTTGAGTCTTGTAGACAGGTTATTGATTGCCCAGAAACAGTACTAACATAAAGTATACGTAAAATAAGCTTCTTGTCCATGACACATGGTTTCTGCAGATGTTATTTTCCTTCTCGCTTTGCTCCTGAATGTGGAGGAAGCTTTCCTGTTTGTTGTCCCTTGAGGTTTTCATGGTCTAATCAGGAGGGACTCAAAAAATTTGTCGATAATGATGATGGGAACAAAGGAAGCACCCAGAGATAAAATTATCACCAGGTAGACTTCTGGCCCCTATTCTGCTATTTATTAAATACAGTGTAACAGATTAAAACCATATTTCTTTCGAAGAACTTAATAATCCATTGCCAACCTTCTATCAGCAACTTTCTGGTAACTAAAAAAATAAATAAACAAAGCTATGTTTTTGGATTTTCTACTCTCAAATAATTTGGAAATTTCAATAAATTCACTTGATTTCCTATTTTTATTTAACTCCATATTTTTAAAATTTTTTTTTATTAACAATGAATTTTATTTCAGTTATAGGTGTACAAAAATCATAAGTCAATTCGATAGATTTTGTGTCCCAAACCCACAGTGCATCCCCCACCCCCCAGATTGTCTTATTTGAAAAACCAAGGTTTTCCAAAATCTGTGAGTCATTGTCTGTTCTTCAGAGAAGTTCATTGCGTCTCTTTAGTTTCCACATGTAAGCAGTAGCACTGGGCGTTGCTGTCTAATTGTCTGACTGGTTTCACTTCGTATGATAGTTTCTAGGTTCATCCATGTTGCTATAAATGTTGTTATTCCGTTCCTTTTAATGGCTGAGTAATATTCCATTGTGTGTATGTACCATATCTTCCCTATCCACTTCTCTGTCAATGGGCATTCAGGTTGTTTCCATGACCTGGCTTCTTCCCTCTCTAGCTGCTTTAGATGTAAAGTTAGGTTGTTTATTTGAGCTTTTTCTTGTGTCCTGAGGTAGGCTTGTATTGCTGCATACTTTCTTCTTAGAACTGCTTTTGCTGCATCCCAGAGATTTTGAAGTGTCGTGTCTTTGTTGTCATTTGCTTCTAGGTATTTTTTAATTTCCTCTTTGATTTCTT
>PVHT021183556.1:6565727-6618910 GCA_004024745.2 Catagonus wagneri
CCTGTGGAGCTCCTGCACACAAGCCCCGCTGGCCTTCAATGCCAGATGCTCCGGGGGCTCTTTCTCCCTGTGCCCGATCCCCAGGCATGGGGTTTTGACGTGGGGCTCAGAACTCTCAGTCCTGTAGCTAAGTCTCTGTGCTGCAGTTACTTTCCAGTCTGTGGGGCTTCCCACCCGGGAGGTATGGGGTTGCTTCTATAGCGTAATCGCCCCTCCTACCTCTTGATGTGGTGGTCTCCTCTTTGTCTTCTGGAGTAGAATATCGTTTTTGGAAGTTTACAGTCCATTTGGTTGAAGGCTGCACGGCATTTGGTTGTAGTTTTCCTGTTTTTCAGGAGAGAAGTTGAGCTCCAGTCCTTGTATTCTGCCATCTTAATCCAATCTCTGTTCCTGGTTTATAGTAGTTTTCCATATTTTTTGATTAGTCACTTAGGAAATACAAATCTACATTCACAATAATGATCTTTCATAGAATTAGAATTTCAAGCTAGGTCAATCTATACAACATTACTTTTTTTGAAGAAAAGTAACTGTTTACAAAAAAAACCCCTGTAAATATATAAATACAATTATTTCTATAACTATTTAGAAGAGCATTCATTCATTCATTCCGAATAAGATGCAATCTGCCTTCATCTCAAAAGATTCAAAGAATAATGTCTTACAGATGGCTTAAGCACAGAGACCTGTTTGGGAGACCAGGAGCCATTAGGCTACACAAGCAGATATTGTCATTTGGTTTCTAACTAATATTCATTGTTTGGAGAACAGGTCTTCAGACTCCACAGGCCTCAATCACAGCAGGGACGAGTGAGCCCAGTTTCTGGTTCCAACTGTCCTCAGTGAACTTTTTTAATTTTTAAATTTGTCAAAAAAATTTTAAAGTTTTTTTGTTTGCTTTTCAGGGCCACGCCCATGGCACATGGAATTTCTCAGGCTAGGGGTCGAGTCAGAGCTGCAGCAGCCTGCCTAAACCGTAGCCACGGCAACGTGGGATCAGAGCCCTGTCTGCGACCTACACCACAGCTCACAGCAATGCCAGATCCTTGACCCATTGAGTGAGGCCAGATATCAAACGCTCATCCTCATGGATACTAGTCGGGTTCATAATCCACTGAGCCACAGTGGGAAAGTGTGAGTGTACTTTTAGAGCAGCATACTGATGGGTAAAGAACACCTACCCTGGTGACTTGCTAAGACAACACATGGGGTCAAATATAAGGAAGCAGAAAAACAAAATACCTATTATTGTAGCTAACTATTGTAGTGCAATAACTCTGGCCTTACTCCAATTTAAGTTTTCCATGAATGTGCAATTAGCCATGAAAATTGTACAAAATTATAAACAAGGAATATCTATAGAGAGAAAATAAGCTTATCAAAGAAGAAAGCAACTGTCAGCAAGAAAAAGCTGGGATAAAATACTTAGAAAAAAACAATTGATTTAGTGGTCTAGAAAATGGTGAATATAATGAGAATAATAAAAACATTTTAAATCGTGAAAGTGCACATCGAATATTTTAAAATTATAGTTTACCAATAAGTTATGCACATTATGCTTATTCATACACATTTTGGCCAATCATCTTTCACCTCGTGATACCTGTAGCACTTGTACTTATAGGTGACCTTGCCTGAGTCTAGGGCAGCATTTCAGTCAAGAGTTTCCACTGACATTATCGTATGATACATTCAACAGCAACTCAAGCAATTAGTGAAGTCCAGCTCATCAAGGAAACACAATTGCAAGTTAGCAAAGATTTCCCATCTATCAATTTTCCTGAACCTTGGGCAGCCAATAAATACTAAAAGATGTTTACATTATATGTATTCCCAAAATGAGAGACAAGTTATCATATGCCATAATGCAATATTTCCTTAAATTTCTTATATACTAATTTTTCTCATTTCTTTGCCAACTATTATACTATCACTAAACTCCAGACCAACTGTGTAAAGGGAAAAAAAATCACGCTGAAATTATAAAAAAAAGAAAAAGACAAGACTAACATTCCATTTTGAAGTGGTCTCTATTGGCAAGTAAAAGTGATACATTCAATAAACAGAGTTTAAGGAAAGGACTTTCAAACCAACAAAAATAAATACAATAATGTCAAATCTTTTTTTTTTGTCTTGTTTTTTTTTAGGACCACTACACTCATGGTATATGGAGGTTCCCAGACTAGGGGTCGAATCAGAGCTGCAGCTGGCCAGCTGCCAGCCTATACCACAGCTCACGGCAATACCGGATTCTTAATCCACTGAGTGAGGCTAGGGATCGAACCTGCATCCTCATGAGTACTAGTCAGGTTCGTCAACCACTGAGCCACTGCTGGAACTCCTGAATCATTTTTCTAGGTAGTAACACATCTTCTCTCATTCTATTCTGAGCTGAAAAGTTCCATTCACCAGCCTCCCTACTGTACTACTTCTATAATGGGATTCATACATCGTGACTTCTCTGAATAATATATCACTGGGTTTGTAATCTTGATATGTGTCCATCAGAACAGAAATACATGACCTTCATCAGTAAAATAACATGGTCCTTTCATAAAATTTGATAAAGTGGGACAAAAGAATTATCCATATTCTTGAAAAGTATTCTTTTTATTGTTTTTATTCAAATTATCTACTGTTACATGATAAATACCATATACCATACAGAGTTAATGACTCTGATTCGAGAATATGTTACTTGCAGAACTGAAGATAATACAAAGAGAAACAAGTTGATAAAACCATGCATATAAGTTTAAATATATTTTCAGCATAGGCTCCTGAAAAATGTGACAACATCTGGACAGGAAAACAGACAGACATCAGACCCAGGAAGACATGTTTTAAATCTACAGAAAAATAATAAACACCATAGAATTAGCAACACTTTTTTGGTAGTCTTTTAAACATCTTGGCTCACTAATGATAAATCACTGTATATGATATTACAAAGATACATTGAAAATATATGGCACATGTTCTTTTGTTTTCCAGAGCATATTATATAATATAGAATGGCAGATCTACTTCAGTCTGTTTTTCCCCAATCTCATCATCTATCATTCATTAAAATACAAACTTAAGAAAAAGCCATTGTATAGTTTGAAGAGATAAAAGTGAAAGAGTGCAAAATTATTCAAGCATGTTCAATACAGTCTCATATCTGAATCTTTTCCTGGCCTTTGACCCACAGTGCCTTACTCTTTGTTTACATTACAAGCCAGGCTGGATAATGAGTATGGGGGGGGGGAGTTGGGTTGCCAGGAGGCACCTTGGCTAAAACTGCCCCAGAGGAAAATCAGCTACTAAAATAAAATAACTTAATTCATTATATTTTTATTATAGCTTTACTCTTAAAATATTATGTTTGGCTGATAGTTTTTAAATTCATATTATTTAGGGTTTTATATTACATCTTCATATCATGAAACAATTTTAAATACTTAATTTAAAATTATTGCTATGGTAGAGAAAGACATTTAAAGTTACTGCAAATGATTTACATAGAAACTTCTATCAATTTCCCTCTTTATCTACATAGACAGTTAATTTTGTATTTCTTTATTTTATGAATCTGAAAGCCTCTCATCATTGTATAACACAAAGTGCATTGAGGAGTGGCTTAAAGAGAATAAAGCTGGTGGTTGAAAAAGAGTCTCAATAGAGCCTAAATACAGGCAGCAGATATGAAAAAGCACATGATGTGCTGTCCTTAAGGGAACAGAGTAGACTTAGCTGAAATAAAACGCTTCTTCCTTTTTTTCCTTTCCTTCCCTTCCCTTCCCTTCCCTTCCCTTCCCTTCCCTTCCCTTCCCTGACCACACCCATGGCATAAGGAAGTCCGCAAGCCAGGGACTGAATCTGAACTGCAGCTGCGACCTACACTGAAGCTGTGGCAACACCAGGTCCTTTAAACCCACTGTGCCAGGCCAGGGATCAAACCCTACCTCTGCTGCTGCGGTCATTAACTCTGTGCCACAGGGGGAACCCCGAAAATTGTTTCTTAGCGAAGACGAACTTGTTCGTTTTTTAATCACTTGGAGCTGTGTCACAAAAGAACAGGTTGCCTTCAGAATAATGAGCTACCTGTTGCTCTAAGAGTCTGAGGAGAATGTGGATCATTTTGTAGCAGGAATGTACCAGGGATGGTGAAAATGCTGACATTAAAAAGGGAAACTGAACTGAAACAGCTGACAGGTTTATTTTTAATTTTAATGGTATCAATGAGAAATAAAGGGAATTTTTCTTTTTGTAGCCGCACCTGCAGCGTATGGAAATTCCCAGGCTAGGGGCTGAATCGGAGCACCACAGCCACAGCAACACCAGATCCGAGCCACATTAAGTATGCGGGGGTTAAGGATGCTGCCACACTGGATCCTCAACCCACTGAGCGAGGCCAGGGATTGAAACCACATCCTCACGGGCCACTACATCAGGCTCTTAACCTGCTGAGCCACAATGGGAACCCCTAAAGTGATTTTGAAGAAAGAAAAAATTTTAAAGCTTTCAGTGTTAAATTGGGTATTATTATAATAGGTTTGTATACATGCATGTTGATTGCTCTCACTTGTGGAACTTTTGACAATAATCCAGAATTTCACATCTTACTCTGAACATAATGAATTCAGCTCTCAGAACAGTGCCAGGTACATAGAAAGTACCTGAGGAATATTTGTTGAATCAGTGATTGAATTATAACATCTCATGCTGAACATCAGCATGGATACATGTTTAAAAACGAGTAAGGAGTTCTAATGCACAGCCGGGAATCAGAATCGCTATTTTAAAAATAATATTCCACAACCTTTAAAATCCTCTTATTTTGTTTATACGTGAACCATGAAAAATACTGAGAAAACTGCCTGTTAAGACACCATGAAATCATTAAATATTACTATTGTTACTGATTTTTTTCAAAGAACTGTTTGACAAATAGTCATTTTTCAAAGATAATCTGAACAGAGTTTTAGCATTCTACCATTAATAACTGGAGAAAAATTTGATCCACATAGCTTTGTTTGTGTTGAGGCAAAATATTCCAGTTTCATAAATAAGAGATGGCCAAATCAAATGACGGCATTGCTCATATTTCCCCCCGGGAATCACTGATATTGCAAAACACAGAATTATGGACTTTTGCCCAGAAAAGTTGACTTCCTTTGCATTTCCAATTTAAAGAAATTTATCCCATGAACAAAATAGAATTGTAAGTGTGCATAAGTGTGCGTGTGTGTGTGTATAAGAAAGGGAAAAGGAAAGAAATGAGGGGACCATAAAAACAGTAGAAGAAAAAATTTGTTTTTAATTTTTTTTTAAATGGTAGAAGAAAAAATGATAAGAGTACCTAGCTGCTGGCTCAGGATTTCTCTGTCTTTTGGGCCAATTTCTAGCAGAAGCTTCTCCAGAATATTTTCCCTGCCTTCATTATTTTCAAATCCTGGTGGGGACAGGGCAGGTTATAGTTTACACATGGGTTCTAAGCATCTTTGTTTGGAAGAATATGCATCACTTTACTTTTTAAGTAATTAAAATAGCAGCTGTCTTCCTATGGAAGTTCACTTTATAATATCAGTGTGTTTTTTAAGAGGAATGGGACTGGGATAAAAGTTTAATTTTAAAGTTAATTAAATCAATACAATTCATATTACAGGCTATTTATTCACAAAGAGTTCATATAATAAGAATAAAATGGGATTGTTATATTTTACCACTCTTTGTAGTACATGAACCAGATAATAAAAATCAGTGTATCTGCTAAGGAAGACAGCTCTGGTATTATGGGTATTTCATTTATATTCAATCAAGAGGCAGCCTATATGTTCGTATTTACTGTATTTTATAAAATATTTTATTGAAAAGCACCTCATTGTCTTACAGCCACAAACTGTAATTCTTCTTATCCTTTTAATCATCCCTTTAAAATGTCAAAGTGACGAGTTATAAACTTCAAGGTCTAAAATATATCATGGAAACTAGAGATGGTGACTATCCGCTTGATCAAAGATCATTATTAGGGAGTTCCCATCGTGGCTCAGGGGTTAGCATCCATGAGCACACGGGTTGGATCCCTGGCCTCACTCAGTGGGTTAAGGTTCCGGTGTTGCCGTGAGCTGTGGTGTGGTTGCAGACACGGGTTGGATCCCACATTGATGTAGGTCAGCAGCTACAGCTCCAATTGGACCCCTAGCCTGGGAACCTCCATATGCCTTGGGTGAAGGCTTAAAAAGACAGAAAGACCAAAAAAAAAATTATTCAGTGATCATTGAAATGGACAGGATTATTTCTGCACTGCTCTGAGTGGCACTATGGCCCCAAGCAGAGGCAGCAGTAAGGAATTACAAAGGCATTGAGGAGAACAAGATTTGGTTATCATTATATCTAAAATTGCAGTCTTTTATAGAATTCTAATCTTTCCACTGCTTGTGAGTTACACAGGTTTGGCTAAGGAAAGGGCTTTGTCAAAAATATTGGAAAAACTTCACCAGAAAGTTCTTTGATTTTGCTTGAGCCAATTAGACAATTTGGGGTACAGTTTTAAGAAATACTGAAATTTGTCACTTAAAAAGATTGTAGAGATTTTGCACCCAAATTTCTCTCTGAAATGTTCATGACACCAGCAAGTTTTTATAGTCTGGCAGAGTTGATGGTGCTAAAAGTTCCAGCACCTCTATAACAGCATGTAACTCACCCCAAAACCCAAGCATGGGCAATAAAATTGCCTAGTTCAAAAACTGAATACCCAAGGGAACAAGCAAAATGTAGTGATCATAATTGTGCTTAATAGGTAACTATAACTCAAAAAAAGAGAAACTTGCAATTATAAAGATGCAAAAACTATTCTCTGAGTCACTGAGACAATTTCCATCAAATCCCCTCAGTGAACTAGGGTGATTATTAGTGTATAGATTATATTTCCATGGATTATATTTGCCTGGGATAGACCGTTAAAATTAAAACACCTTGTGGGTAGAAACCATACTTATTCTCTTAATGTGTTTTATTCAAATTCATTACTTTACAATCTTTGCCTTGTCAGCATCAGTGAATACGGATGGACTATATAAAAGTTCATGCTGTGTCCTTGGAGGGGTTGGCTTTTCTTTACTAGGTTAGTATCAACTAGATGAGAAATACATATGGTACATACTCATAAATTTTGAGATCTTTTGCTATTCTCCATATTGCACAGTCCATGAAATCTCTTTTAGAGCTGGAGACATGACTTCAAAGTCTGTCCATGATTGATTGGTCTAAGAACCGTGTCCCATATTCATTCTGGGTTTCATTCTGAAAGTGTCTGAAGTGAGGGACACCTGCGATTTTCAGAATTGCCTACTTCCTACTTTTTACCTCGAGAGTATTTTTTACTTTTCATATTGCTAAGTCCCATATTTTCTTGAGCCTGTTTCATGGGATGTGTACTTTATAGACAAAAGGAAAATTGAGCTGCCAATGTAACATTCAGTCTTCCAAAGTGACTAGCAGGTTGAGGTATACCATGTTAAGAATAGAAGAGTATATTTTTAAAAATAAGATGAAAGACATTCAGAAAAGAGGATATCTAGTATGGAGGATACACATATTTTTCTTTTAAAATCATAGCCTCAAGTTGTACAGGGTGCTAAAGTAGTTAACAACTTACTCTCTTCTGTTAGCTTATTTTTTTTCACATTTTTCCCTAAAATCCTCATTATCTTCGATAAGATCTTTGGAATCACAAACCCAGTGTATATATTCATATTTTAGGGATATACAAATTTAGAGCATTTATAATTCAAATTTAAGATAAAGGTTATTAGAATATACCCACAGACTAGGAATTGATTATAGGATAAGTAGTCATAACGGTCCCTTAAATACAGCAACTGGGAGTTGGATGGACTTTCCAGGTGCGTAAAAAACTGTTGCGGAGAAACATCCAGAAAGTTTGGAGAAGCTTTAAAGACCCTCAGCTTTCTTGCTTCTATGGTTTCTTTCTAGAATTTGTTTTAAGTAATAAAGAAAGTTCTAGGTCCTCACTCTAGTTGAATGTCACTTCTAACGGTTGGGAAAGAAAGAGAAGGATGGCACGTACATGCTAAGGTGCAAGGTTTCCTAAAAAGTCACATGGAACCATATATTTCAAAAGTTGAGATACATGATTATAAAAAAGTGAAACTACATGTATAAAAATTACAAACTTTCTAATGCAACTATTTCAAAATACTTCAGAATATCCACCTTAGAATTCCAACTTATGTGTGAGTAATCAGTGCACATGCACACATTTTGATTTTCTTACCATGGGTAGATTTCTGGTTGGTTTAATTGGAAATATTAGGGTTTGACATGGGGCTTATTTAGGCAAATACTACTGAGGGATGCTAATTACAATGTAGTTTTCTTGTTTTAAAGGATCTATAAGAGTTCATTAGAGGGGACGCATTCCTTCAACATTTTGGATGCAGCTATATTTGCCATGTCACTGTTGCCCTATGAATGAAATGTTGGAGTATTTACTCAGTGTAGTTAGATAATGGTAAGTATATATACCTAAGCAAAGTGTAATCCTTTTTGTGATGGAGCTCTACCACAGCAACGCCCCTGCTGAAAACACTGTTTCATGGCTAGTACTTTTACATTCCAAGTTTCAGGTTTAAAAAAGAGACATTTTTAATACTCTCAAATATATAAAAAAAAGTGATGTGAATTTCTCAGGGAAGCGTAGGTTCCCTAGATTTCTGTTTGCTTTTGGCAGAATTGACTTAAACGATGATGAAGAATTTTTAAAAATAAGATGTGTGAATACATAGAAAAATGTATTCAAGTATCTCAGATACATATTAAGACAATGTAGTTTAGTATTTCAAACGTCCTGGTTTATTCACAGAGAATACAAACAGCCTGTCTTACTCTTATCTTTAGTATAAGAATATATGTCCATGGTTTTGGTTCATACATACCCTATGAAGGATATATTTAACTTTAGGGCACACAGCCCTCAAAATAAGTAAAGTACATAGTAATAACTCCTTTCAGTTGTGACCTTTGCCAAACTTTAATGTCAAACTTTCTTTTTTCAAATAGTGTTTTAAATTACTTACAAAGGGGGAGAATTTGTCTTTCACTCGCAAAAATTGCTAAACAGACATTATTTTTTAAAGCCGTTTTTTAAGTACAATTAGGTAGACCAAAGTTCAATAACATTGAGACATTTTTTAGCTTTGAATGGCAGTTTTTGCTTTTAGTTTGCGAGTAGTTAAAGGTCAGAAAATAGCACTGTCTGGCTCAAGAACTGGCTTATTTCTCCCTCTTAAATCTGAGTTAATCATTTTCTTAATGGTTAAAGCTTTCTCTGTCAATAATTTGGTAGACTGAATTTCCATTTGGCGAATCTGATCAGAGTCTGGTTCGGTTTAACCTAGAACTCTATCATATATCTGCACTTAATTACACTACATGGAATGAATTAATGCTCCCCTGTAGTTGAAAGTATTCCACGGGGATGCTGATAAAAGCAAAAATTTTATTTAGAATTATTCACGTAGAGTAAATGGCTAATATATCGAAATCATTAATTCAGAAATATAAAACAATCAATCCTCACTTTATAGAAATGACTTACTTATATAATTTAGAATTAAAATCTTCCCTCCTTACATTTGGAGCTAGGAGTTGGAATCCATATAACTTTGATGGGAAATCTGTTCTTATTAAAAAGTCTTTCATAAATCCTTTTTTTCATTAAATTCATTTTTATCAAAATGTAAATACTATAATCCCATTGAATTTTAAAGTCTCATTCTAAGCTAAAATATAAAAGTCTTACTGAACTTTGTTCAATTATATCAAAACACTAAACATAATTACTTACAGACTGTTAAGCAACTATTCAAAATCTAACAAAACAAAGATGCTGGCTTGAATTTTTCATTGTTTGGCAACACTTAAAAATACACAGCTATAACACTTTTTAAAAATAACATTGTTTTCAGTATATCCACCTTCCTTCACAGAGATAAAAAGTTAAGAAAAGTAGATTTTGTATATAATTCTATTGTTTAGAACATTAAAAATTTTTCCAAACACAGAAATTTGATATTTTAAGCAATCAAATGTAGTAGCTAAACAATAAGAGTTTTTAATTTTAATCTTCTAATTTGAATTTTTTGTTATTACCTACGCTGGTTCGATAGTGGTTATAGGTACAATCCTCTATCATTGAGTTTCCCACTGAATTATCTGATAATTTTTCTATCTTGTAAGTGCAGTATAAGGAAATAAAGCCTCAAGCTACTAATTTTTATCTTCAACACTTCATCCTTTTTCCTTTCCCAAAGTTTACTGTGCAGATTTTACTTTTGTGAGATTTGATACTGAATTAAAAAATCAAAGAAATTCCAAAGTCGTTTTCACATGGACTATTACGTGATACCACACAAACACATTAACAGTAATACTTCCACTTACACTAATTAGTGTAAAAGAACAGAAAATCTTAAATTAATATGAAGTAGAATTCCCCTTAATATATGTATTTTATATCCATTAAAGGAATCTTAACTGCCTTGTGACTTTGCATAGCAAATCATAATAATACCTTCCCATATGCCTCTTGAATACAGCAGTCATCTTTTGTACACCACAAACACACACACACACACACACACACACACACACACACACACACGCACCTCTACGGCAAAAACCCTTCCTTCTGAATTGACCGTTTGCCCTTGCACGACTCTAGAGATTTAATCTTGTTGCTGATGGATGTCCTCATGCCTAAGAATTTTATAGATAACCCAGTAGAAAACATTAAAAATCAAAAAAGCCAGTGGGAAGCAGGCTCGGGAGATGGTGTCAATCTTCTTCGCCCGGTCGATAAAGACCTTCCTCATTTCATCCGGGCTCTTTGGCATTACCTGGACAGGATGACTTGGGCCCTTTGGAGTCACACCATCTTTTGCTTGTAGACATGGCCCCATTCCATAGGCTGTGAAGCTGAATCGACTTTCCCTTACCTCATCATCCTGTTATAAGAAAAACAAAAGGAAACACCTCAGTCCTGGAATAGGGCAGGTAGCAGGCATTTCAGAACCATACGTAAGCTTTATCCTGACAAATGTTAATGTTATTATAATGACGAAATAAAGCATATAAAGATGAATTGCTTCTCTTTCTATTCAAGTTTCACTGATTTTTCCTACTGCATCATACAGATGTAGCTATTAAGAACTATGAAACTCTCAAATGCTATGTTTTAATGGAAAAATATAAATATTATGGCATTATCTACACTTTCCTGCAATATCTAAATAAATTGAGCAAGGAAAAAAAGCTGATTTGGACATTATGTTAGATATGCTCAGGTACCAGATTTTTGCACATCATGTGTTTAAATGGGTACATACATGATGTCAACAGGGAAAATACTGGAATCGCTGATGGAATTTTTCTTTTTCATGGAGGCAAACATTTTAATGCTTATTTCCTACCATTTCATGTTACTTCATTGGGAAATAAAGTCTGGCTTGACAACACTGATTGACTATTGTTATTTTCCCTTGACTTTGTTTTGTTTTGTTTTTGGCTGTGTCCAGGGCATGATTTTCCCTTGACTTTGTTTTGTTTTGTTTTTGGCTGTGTCCAGGGCATGAGGATGTCCCCAGGCCAGGGATCAAACCCACGCCACGGGAGCAACCTGAGCCCCAGCAGTAACAATGCTGGATCCTTAACCCACTGAGCCACCGGGGACGTCCCTTAAGTAGATGTTTTACCCTAAGCCATTTGGAAGACAATCAGATGGTCACATACTCTAGTTCATATACAATTACTTTTCAGGTACATTGGTTTAATTGAAATTATGAAGGAAATATGCAGAAGTTGATGTCATGTTAAACAAAATAATAACTTAATCATGTTCCAAAAAGTATTGTTACTTTTCTCCTAAATGTTGCAAGTTGAAGAGAATTCTCCATGTACAGTGGGTGAAAACAAAACCAAATTTAAAGAAAAAATTACTTAATAAAATGATGATAAATGAAATGTGTTCATGACAGGAAAATACAGGCTTTAAACATTTATAATGAAATTCACTAATGAATAATTTAATTTAATGCATTTGTTTAGAATATTATAGTAGATGGCTGCCAATTAATTGCTTTTTCGCTGCTAAAATTGAAGTTTTAAAAGATGACATCTTAGAAATTTGTTATATTTCTATTCTTATGAAAGTAATTGGTGATGGTATCATAAGAGTTAAAAGTAATTAACTGGCTCAAACTCTTGAAAAATTATTTTAGGTCTGTGAAAGTACAGGCTCAGTGTATATTATAAAACATGAAAGTGAAAAATAGAAATTAAAATGGGTTCTAAAATTAGGAAGATGATCAAAACTGATGCAATAATGTAGGAAATATTTTGAGGAGGAATTATGAACTAAGGCAATTGCACCTGAAAAACAGAAACATATAATTATTGGAAAATATCTCAACTGTAAGATGTATAAGCAACTGAATTCTGAGGAAACCAGTCTGAAATAAAAGCTGATAAGCCACATTGTATGTAACTGTTGTAATCTTACAAAAATTGGAAATTGATTTTCTAGTGGCCTTTAATAAGGAAGTTTTCATTTATACTGCCCACGTTTTTAGCTTCCATGGAAACGTTAAGGCTGAATAACTGTGTTCTTTGGATTTTCCTTATCCTTATTAAGAAATTGCTGACACATCACTATACAAGTTTAAGGTGTATAGGATGATGGTTTGACTTAGACATAATATGAAATGATTATTACAATAGGTTTATCTCATACAGATACAATAAAAAGAAAAGAAAAAAGATTTCTTGTGGTAATGAGAACTCTTAGGATCTACTCTCTTAAAAGTTTCCTCTATGGCATATATAATACATTACACAGCAGTGCTAACTATATTATAGCATTCCTACATTGTGGCCCTAAGGACTGACTTAGTTATAACCGAAGTTTATGCCTTTTAACCAGCTTCCTCCACTGTCTGTTCTGGAGAACCGAATATTTTCAAACCTATAGAGCTTCCCCCCGACCCTTAACTCAAAACAGAGGAAATCCTCTTAAGATTTAACATGCACAGTGAGCAACTGCATCTTCCCAGCGAATTGTGAGTAAAAGGTTAACATGAGGACGGGCTCTTGAGGATGCGGAGAAAGACCTAGTTCTTGCAGCATCATTTCCTTGAAAACAATGGCCTTAAGTTAATGGAGGGAATTCGGAGTTTACGCCCTTCACCTGCCCTGGGGCAGCTGCTCGGGGGCCTGAAGACCACAGAATGAAAGAACCAGTGCTCGTGAGTGGCTGAGGGGCCCTGAGGTAGGGATGTACCTGCCTCACAGCCTCCTGGAGGACTGAGTAAACAATACTGGGTTAAGGCCTATTGTGTCTGTAGGGGCTGATTGACAATTTGAACCCCAAAACTCTGCGGTGGTGATGGAAGGTGACCTGGCTTTCAGATCCTTTCAGACACAATGTGGCCGAAGTTTCTGGGAGGGAGTTCTGATGAGAACATGTGATACTGATCCACCCTGGGTTTGAGGAAGGAAAAGCTCCGTGGAAAATACTGGGGATAAACCATACACTTGAACTATGGATGACACACTCGTGCCCTGTTGACCTGGCAGATGGCGATGAGTGACATTAAACCAAGGGGAAATAGGGTCATAAAACTGAGGAGAAGTTTGCTCAAGATGCAATGAATTCCTTAATTTCTTTTAATTGATCGTTTCTGTGCAACTGCAAGCACGTGGAGGAAAGAGAAACCAGAGCGAGGACCTCAAACAGTTCCATGGCCCGTGCTCATGATGGAAGTGTGAGTCCAGTGGGGACTTGGAGGGACACTACTTTTTATCCTGATGTCACTTCTCTGTCACCCCAGACAAATGGCTCTGGACCCTAGTGACTACAGTGTAGCCGTGTCCAATAGAAATATAATGTGAGCCACGAATGAAAGCCAGATGTGGAATTTTAAAGTTGTATATTAGCTACGTTTTAACAAGTTAAAGGCAACAGGTGAAATTAATTTTAGTTGTATACTTTCCTTCACTATGTCCGAAATGGTATTCAAACATTTACTCAAGTAAAAATTAGAGGAGAAATTTTTTTTTTTGTCTTTTTTTTGCGTTATCTAGGGCCACACCCGTGGCATATGGAGGTTCCCAGGCTAGGGGTCTAACAGGAGCAGTAGCTGCCGGCCTTCGCCACAGCCACAGCAACGCGGGATCCGAGCCGCGTCTGCAAACTTCACCACAGCTCACGGCAACGCCGGATCCTTAACCCGCTGAGCGAGGCCAGGGATCCAACCCGCAACCTCATGGTTCGTAGTCGGATTTGTTAACCACTGAGCCACAACGGGAACTCCTAGAGGAGAAATTTTGCATTCTTTATTTCATATTAAGTCCTGGAAATCAGTATTTATAACACACCTCAGTTCAGACGCCGTTATTTCTAGGGCTCATCAGCCACAGGGGGCTAGTAGTGACCATATGGGACAAAGCAAATTAGAGTGTAAGGGAACTGGGCCACTTGGCTGGGTGCTCCAAGATTTCTAGGATCAGTAGGTAAATTGACAAAATAGCTGGCATTTTGTTTTGTTTTGTGTTGTTTTTCTCTGCATGCTGCAGCTGAAAAGCAGTGGTTGATGTGAATGCAAATTCTGAACTTCTTGCAATGTTGCCATCCAGGAATTAATGGCAGGCCTATATTCAAGGACCCAGCTAGGTGCAGGGAAGTTAGTTGCAGGGCTGAGCCGACCATGTGATAATTAAAAACGAACCTCCCCCCAAAAAACAGCCTGCTACCTAAGCTCTGGCAGACATGGTGATGAGGGAATACCTCAGGCCTGGGTTCCCAGGTGGTTCCCCCTTTGGGAGGACAGGAAGGTACATATGATTCATGGACACATTTACTCCTGCAGCTGACATGCTGGGTTTCACTGATGGGAGAAAAAAAATCAGGGCCATTCAGAAGAAAGAGCCTGGCTAGAGGAGAATCTATTAGCTCTCTTTAGGTGGATTTTAAGCTACAGGGTGAAAAGAGCAAAAATGGACAGGATTTCTATGAAAGATTTCCTGGCACGTTATCACCAGCGAGCAGGGAGGAAATCTGTTCCAGTTCCGGCAGCTGCTTCCCTTAAGGAACCCTGTGAAATCTGCTGCTTTCATCTCACACGTTCATCCAGTGGTGCCACTGGGAATAGAAACAAAAGGCGCTGATATGGTTGCTGAATTTACTCCATCCGTGAAGGCAGTCGACACAAAGGAGGCTGCCCCGAAGGCCAAGGTCTCCTTGCCCAGCTCTGAGTGGGGTCTTGCGTCTGTGCCATGGTTACCCTTGAATGGCGGGGGATGATGAGGACAGCCCTTGGGATTGCTGGATGCCATGCACCATGTGCAGTAATACTGCTGGGAAATGGGAAGGCAAGATTCAGAGCTGGTGGGGCAGAGAAGGAGACAAGGCGATGCTGTTTTTGTAGGTTCCACGGTTATAGTGAAGACTGCAGCTGGGAAAATAAGGGACTACGGTGGTATTAGCAGGTGGCATCACCTTTGGCTGAATGTGTAATTGGAAAGGATGTGCCACATGAATGAAGGACCTTGACGTTTCCGAGCCTTAGCCCAACTAGCCTTGTAATTGAATTAGAATTGCCTAAACTTTCCTCTGCAGTAACTATGAAATCGCACAAGATTCCAGGGAGGTAAAGAGAACAGCTTGGATTAGGTAAATAATGACAGCGGGGGTGCTAGTCCCAGATTAATTTTCTCTGGAATAGTCCTGGCTGGCCTATGATTAAAAATAAAACAGGTCCTCTCTTGGTATAGACCATAGTGGAAGAAAATATGAGAATAAGAATGTATATGTATGACTGGGTCACTATGCTGTACAGCAGAAATGACTCAACACTGTAAATCGACTATACCCTAATAAAACTAAATTTAAGGAGTTCCTGTCTTGTCGCAGTGGAAACAAATCTGACTGGGAACCAAGAGGTTCTGGGTTTGATCCCTGGCCTCGTTCAGTGGCTTAAGGATCCGGCGTTGCCATGAGCTGTGGTGTAGGTCGCAGACGCGGCTCAGATCTGGCGTTGCTGTGGCTGTGGCGTAGGCCGGCACCTTCAGTTCCGATTGGACCCCTAGTCTGGGAACCTCCATGTGCTGCGGGTGCGGCCCTAAAAAGACAAAAATAAATAAACAAACAAATAAATAACTAAATTCAAATAGAAAATAAATAAATAAATGGGTCCTGCAGGCTGACTGCTGACCCCCTGGGCTCACTGAGGAAGTGTCCCCAAAGCCTCCGGCAGTAGAGGACAAAGGAGGCTGGTATGCTTTGGTGTACTTGACCAGGGTTCTCTTTTCAGTCCCAATCAGAGTCCAGAGTGCTCACCATTACACAATGGAACGTTTTCAATCCCAATCTAAGAAAACAAAGAAAAAGTCACACACAGTGTGTCTTCCCGTGGGGCAGACCCAACGCTCTACCTTACTGTTACCCCTTAGGGAAACCTGAAGTCTCCAGCCTATAGTCACAACCTCATTGGAAACAGTCTGGTCCAGATCACTGTCAAAAGTAAGTTGGTTAACCAAGATTTTTCTCTTTGAGGAGACAGTCAGGCAAGGTTTGGAAATTACGTGGGCATACGTATTAGGTTAAGCCTACGATTCAGGCTGGATCCACCGAAAGCCCAGTGACACCAGGCCAGTTGCTGGAAACAGCCTGGATAAACCCCTAGGGACAGTTCATAAACAATCAAGGACAAAGTGCTGTCTCTTCTGGATCCCAGTAAGAGAAGAACTGCTTGCAGCGCTATTTGCAATCTGGCAGAAAGACTTTGGGTTTGTGTGGGTCACACATACAGAGTGACAAGAGGACAGACTGAATTTGACAGGGGAACAAGCCCAGCTGTAAGAGATCTTTCTGAGGCAGGCACTAACCCACACTGCCTCTCTGAGGCATGAAAATCCATGGAGATCAGAGGTATCTGCTACTGAAACATGCAGACTGAAGGTTCTGGAAAGTGGCTCAGTCCTGGCACCCTAAGGGAGCTGCCAGGATTCCAGACCAGAAAACGCTCTGATGCTGAGAGTGGGATAATCTAGCTGAGTGACAGCTCCTGGCATTCTCCTGTGTGCTGGTAGAAGCAGTCCCCAGACTGAAGTAATCCCAAGGACATTAGACCATATTTAGACTTAAGATGTTATGGGTGATGTCAAAAAGGCATTCCAACCCAAGTTTCCTGATAAAATGAAAGTGTCAGGAACAGCTAAGGGGAGTAACTCGGGTGAAATCCATCACACCCATGAAAAGGTAGCCCTTTCACAACGGGCCGGTAATAGGATCTATCCAAAGTGGTATGAACTTCATGACTCCCTTTCCACTGAGGAAAAACAGGCCATTTGGTTCATCGATGGAAACTCCCACTGGGAGAGTCAGGACACAAAGCATTCTTGTGGTGGAATGTATAACTGGGGTTGAAGAAAGCAAGGTAAGTCTACACAACGGGCTGCACTGAGAATCAGAGAATGTGGCAACATCACAAGAATTGGTTCTTGATCTCAAAACTATATCTGGATATTCAAAGTCTCCTGGGTCCTGGCCAGTGGCCTCACCTCGTGGTCAGGTAAGTGGGCCCTTGTTAAATGGACAATTAAGAACACGCCAGGATGGGAAATACAATTCCTTACAGAAATTCTAGGGTAGAATTAAATTAGGCCATTTAACCCCTCTTCTAGTTGTTGGTTCAGAAG
Organism: Catagonus wagneri; assembly: GCA_004024745.2. Taxonomy (NCBI): domain Eukaryota; kingdom Metazoa; phylum Chordata; class Mammalia; order Artiodactyla; family Tayassuidae; genus Catagonus; species Catagonus wagneri. The sequence goes on from PVHT021183556.1 coordinate 6,583,488, forward strand.
AGGACCACGGTGCTATAGCAGATGTCCTGGATGGTCCGTTGACATAATCATGGTCATGTCCAGGCCATGCAGTGATGGACAGAACATATCCTTCTGTTGCCCAGTGAAGCCACTGATGTAGTCAGAGCTTGTCCGGAATATTAACGAGATGAAAAATTGCTTGAAAATTGCCTGTGGGTTGAATCTCCCGAGAACAAGAGCTAACACAGAGCTGGCAGATGGAATATTTAGGGTCTTTGTCCATGGCTCTTGAAGGCTTCAATGGACTTTAGCAGAAATAGACAGTCGGTATTAGGCTCTGTTTACAGTGTAACAAAAGCCACAGCTGAAAATATGGTTAATGGCTTGGAACAGGCACTTTTACATCACTCTGGGCACCTGAAATAGATCTCTTTGGATAAAGGAACACATTTAAACATGGCCACTGTGTAAAATGGCCCAAGAGCACGGCATGGTAAGAGTGTATCATGTCCCATCAACTCACAGAGCAGTGGTTTAAACAGAAATTGGAATGAGCAATTAAAGAGCATTACTAAAGACAGGATGACCAGGATGTAAAGGGCTGGCTGGCTCCCTGGATCAGTGTGCAGACTTCATGAATGACAGTGAGGAGGAAAGCCTTTAGAAAGGTCTCTGGTTTCTGGAAGCAGAGGTGTGGAGTAGAGAGCCAGGCTGGGACTTAACTCTGTCTTTCCCACCTCACGGGTTTTTCTTTCGTGTCACCTGACATAATGATTTTGGGTCCATGATTGCAATTGCATTTTCTAGCTGAAGGCATCATTGCTACTTATGCTATTGTATGTACTTCTTTAATCTAGGAAGCCATTCATGGTATCTGTGGGTGAGGAAACTAAAGCACGCTTGAGTAGCGGCAAGACCCCCCACTTTATCTGCTATCTCTCCTGCTTTTTCTCCTTCTGTAAAAATGACATAGCTGAGCATAGGACATGTGAGCTTAAAGCTTATTTCTGCCTTGTAAGTTTGATTGCCTCCTCAAACCTGTAATCGGAGCTATGGAGCTGTCCTGAACAAACCTGCTTCATGTTTGGGTATCAGTTTTAATAAAAAAAAAAATGACACTTTTGAACAATTTAAACTTAATTATCTTCATACCCCATTGGTCCATCCTAAAAGCTGGCAACAACCTGTAAAATGAGCACAGCCTAGGTGCAGGCAATGCGGACAGTCCAGGTGAGGGAAACATTTCCCAGGGCGATCCATGTAACAGCTGTCTTGGAATTACTGGGAGACATTGACGAGACCCAGTTTTCTGGATCTCAGTTGCAGAGATTTGTACCCATTAACATTCAGGCTGTCCCAGTAATCTGCTTTCCAAACCCTCTAGGTGATCATAATGCACAATTTGTAGAAACAAGTTTCCAAGATGCATGATGCAGCTATCCCTAGTTAGCCTGAATTAATGATGATGTAACATTTTTTAAATTCCTCTAACACTTTCTAATTTAAATTTTAAGGGGTAGCTTATGAAAACATACTCTGTAATGACTTCGTGTTAGTATTGAGGTATTATTTTATTTTTTAATAATTCCTAGTTTTAAGTAAGCTGTTTCTAAGTGAGGCTATATGTAAGACTATTATATATGACCTGTATCTTTATCCATTTTCACATTTATGATGAACCTAGGAATATTTTAGACTCTGGACAATTATTTGGTGTAGTATTGTTTTCAAAAGCATCTGAAGTATTATTTCACTAACAAGTATATCACCAGTGGCTTTCCTTAATTTTGGAGGTGAAGAAACAGAAACTTTTAATTTCAATAAAAACATTTCCCTCATTAAAATGTCTTGTTCAGGTACTTATTTCCTGGGAACAGTAACAGAAAACAAGATGTTAAGAAACACTTGTTCTAAAAAGTGAAAATAAATTGGGTATCTGCATTATTAAAAAAATGTGTGTGCTATAAGAAATAGTTTTCAAATATTTCATATAGACACAAATGTATTACGTGGTCCAAATTTAAAACTGACTCAAGACTGACATTGAAAATGCAAATGTTTTGTTATAGTTAAGCAAGTCTATACCTGCATTCCTTACTGCCAGGTGTCTTGATAGTCTTAATTATTTAACTGTTAGATTCTTGATTTCTTATTCTAGGAAAAGAAGATTATAGCAGTAGCAGGAGGTTTTTTTTCTTTTTTAGGGTGACAAAAACACATAGAACTCCTAATAAGGTACTCAAATTTTTGCTACTGTATTAGTACTATTTTGTTTATTTTAATTGTATTACTTTGGACATAGCATAATATACAATGTGAAAAAAAAATTAATAACACCTTGAACAATTTTACTGTTAGGTATTTTAAATCCATAGAAACTAAATGAGTACGAAAGTTCTGTGTAAAATAGGCCTACCAGTTGTTGGCTCTCCAGGTGGTCTAGCATTTGTGTCTTTTTCACTAAAAATTAACCAAACTAACAGCATGAAACTATAAAGATCACTTCACCTCATTGTCTTACTTTTGAAATGGATGGGCTTTGCTATATGACTGCTGGGATTCTTGCAAATCTAATTCCTGCAATCAAGGAGGCTTTAGTGTTGGAAATATGTTCCATAAAACAACACAAACATTTGGGGTGAGTCCATGAAAGGAGGCACGTGGAGTCATCTCACTTCTTCAGAAATGGCATTTCAGCTCTACTGGACCAGATGCCAATTTGCACCCCAGGCTGTCAGAGGATGAGAGAAGCAACAACCCTTACACTCCAAAAAGGGAGTCTTTTTTAATATGATTGTTTTTTAATGGCCAGGGCCACAGCATATGGAAATTCCCCAACCAGGGACTGAATCAGAGCCAGAGCTGTGACCTATGCCACAGCTACAGCAACGCAGGATCCTTTAATCCATTAATCTACTGCACCACAGTGAGAACTCCATGACTTTTTTTTTTTAATGGCTACCCTTTTGGGATTTTTTTTGGAAGGGCTGCACTTAAAATAATAATTCTAAGATGAATGAAGCTTTTCTATTAGCTCATCATTAATACTGGCTTTACTATACTCAAAAGTGCCTGAAATTATTTTATGACTCAATTTCTTTGCTTTGTAAAACTGTCGTAAAATTATCCTGTGTTTACGTATGTTCAGAAGTGTAGTGATATTCTTTATTCCAATTAGCACTCAAATATTTCTTTGAGATAATTTAATTTTCTGGAGATATCTTCAGCTTGGGTTTCTAATGGACTGAAGGCCACAAAAGCAAAGTTTAGATAAACATCTAAAACTTTTGATTCAGACATTATGTTAGCCAGTATTTAATGTTCATAAAATTAAGCCACTTTACCACTCAAAATATAGACCATAATAAAGATTAAACAGAATGAATTAAAAATGAACTAAAGAACATGGCTAATTCAAAAAGCAAAATTGAAGAACTAGACTAATTTACCCACTAGTAAATCGTCTTAATATGCTTCAAGCAAATTAGAAGGATAGGCAATAAAACATATAAAAAGCCATTTAGTTAGTGTACAGTTCTTTCTACAGGAGGATCTGTTTTCACTAAATATGGAAATGAGAAAAATGTTTCAGTAATTAAGCAACAATAACATATTGTGAAACATTCTAAGTGCTTTTTCGCTTTATTTAGAGATTTATGCCAAAGACTGAGTTATGTAACATGCATATTATAACCAGAATTCTCACAGATAGAAAATCCAAGGGGAACATGCATATTATAACTAGAATTATTACAGACAGATAGAAAATCCAGTCATTCAGTTGAATTGCTTTATCTCTATCATCAAACAAAATATACTAACATACATGTGAGATAAGAGTTAATTTCTTATCCTCTTCTTAGTCCTCAAAAATAACAACAAAATATTAATTGTTTATGGGCATGGTGAAGTAATTGAAGATGCCAGTGAGCGGTAACAAATTATTGATAAGATAGCATGAGTTATGATTAATTACATGAATTGCTGTGAGATGCAGTGGCACTAAATATGTTACTTTAATCCTAATGTTTTCCCCCTGGTAGATACCTTTGAGGTGTTACTCTATTTTATTTTATTTTAGTCCATTCCCATGGCATGTGGAAGTTTCTGGGCCAGGTATTGAACCCACGCCACAGCTGCAACCCACCGCTGCATTTACAACACTGGATCCTTAACCCACTGCACTACAAGAGAACTCCTGAGGTATTCATTATACAATCAAGATGCTAAGTAAGTTATCCCAAAGAGCTTTTTTGTTTAAACGATTTTCTGTAATTTTTCATTGCCAAATAGGAAAATAACAAAGTGAATTTCTATTAATTTCCATTAACATGATTTCAAAGTATAGATTTTGAAAAAAATTACTAATAACCAAAATGATGGCTTACCTTTCCTTATTTTTTCCTTTTTAGGGCTGCACCTGTGGCATACGGAGATTCCCAGGCTACGGGTGGAATCAGAGCTACAGATGCCGGCCTACACCACCGCCACAGCAATGCCAGATCCGAGCTGTGTCTGCGACCCATACCACAGCTCACGGCAACGTTGGATCCTTAACCCACTGAACGAGGCCAATGCCTGAACCCGCAACCTCATGGTTCCTAGTCAGATTCGTTTATGCTGCACCATGATGGGAACGCCAATAATGGTTTACTTTTGTTGAGAAAAATCAACATCACTTAGAAAATTCTAAGATAAGATGAAATACATGAATGAATTAAAAGTTATTTTTCTAAAATAAATATCAGCCTAAAATAAAATCCTCAGTTTAACACCTCTATATACATTTCTATATCACTTATAAATGGAAAGCTTACAAGAATAAAATTTTAGGGAGTTCCCATCGTGGCTCAGCGGAAATGAATCTGACTAGGAACCATGAGGTTGCAGGTTTGATCCCTGGCCACGCTTAGTGGGTTAAGGATCTGGTGTTGCCGTGAGCTGTAGTGTAGGTTGCAGACGCGGCTCAGATCCCGCGTTGCTGTGGTTGTGGCGTAGGCGGCCGGCTACAGCTCCGATTAGACCCCTAGCCTGGGAACCTCCATATGCCGCGGGTGTGGCCCTAAAATGACAAAAAAAAAGAATTAAATTTTATATGCAGTTAAAAATACTTTATAGTTGCAAGTCAATTGTCAATATAAAATTCTTTGAAATCTAGCTCCCAGGAGAACCTTGCATTTTTTTTATACATGACATATGAATTAGTTGGGAATTAGCCAAGTTAATGCTTAGCATTTTGAATTTAGAATCAGAAATGGTTCGGAGATTATTGAATGGTAAAATGTAAGTTTAAAAGGATGAATATTTTAGATGAAATATCATGAAAATATAACATATTTGGGGAAATTAATGAGAAGTCAATGAATTTTTTGTTTTGTTTTGTTTTTGTCTTTTTGCCTTTATCTAGAGCCGCACCTGCGGCATATGGAGGTTCCCAGGCTAGGGGTCTAACAGGAGCTGTAGCGGCCGGCCTTCGCCACAGCCACAGCAACGCAGGATCTGAGGCACGTCTGCAACCCACACCACAGCTCATGGCAACGCCAGATCCTTAACCCACTGAGCAAGGCCAGGGATCGAACCCGAACCTCATGGTTCCTAGTCGGATTCGTTAACCACTGAGCCACGACGGGAACTCCCTGAAATATTTTTTTTAATCTGTTTATTTCCTACTTAATGTACTAGATTCTTTCAATGCTAACTCATAATTACGGAGTGACATAAGATAATATCTTACAGTACACAACATATATAAAAAGCAGTATATCTATTTTAGTGAACTTTGAGATGGAAGTCACTGTAATATTTGTGAAATTAGATTAAGTAGGGATTATATTACTTTATTGAATATTATTTTCCTAAACATATATTTCAGAGGGGATATAGTTCCAAGAAATAGATAGTTGTGTTTAACATAAACTTAAAATATTTGTAGGCAGGAAATAATTAAATTCTTACAATTTTTGTTTTACTTGAGAGGTTGAAAGTTTCTAAACCCTGTATATCAGCGTCACTCAAATAGAATTTAGTTCTAAATTATTGAGAAACTACTTTTCTCTCAGGAATATATAGCAAAGAAATTTGTAGGGAATACTCACCTATTGAAAGAGTATCTTTTACTCTAGAAAATAGAATAAACTGACCCTGAATGAAAACTTTATTAAATACTTTGGTGTATATGGGCACCACATTGCTTTCAAACAGGGAGCCTCATCATTTCAGTCAAAATAGCACACATCTATATTTGTATTTGTCCTAAGACTATAGACCTGACAAAAGGTACAAGGCAGAAGAAAATCAAATCAATTATTTGCTATTCTTAGAAGTTACCCTGACTTATTTTTGAAGTAAAACAGGATATAAATAATAGGTAAAATGCTTCTGTATAGATAGTCAAAATGCAGTCAATGACATCTTTATCTAAAAAGATAACTATCATGACTAACAAAATATAAACTTGTTAATTATTTTTGGAATCTAGAACTAGTGGTCCATTCTTATTTCATTCGTGTACATAAATAGCAATTAATATGCAATAATAAATAGGAAGATATGTGTATGTGTTTTGACTCAGCAAACCATTGCATCATTACACTGCAATGCAGAAGCTGCATGAAATGCATTAAAGCAATCCCATATCATCCATATTTCTCAACAAATAACATATGTTCAGAAATATTTTGGCATGTTTTTATAACCCTCCAGGATTAAAGTAATAATATCATACATGGGAAGAGCAACTTCTAGCCAAAATACTTTCATATCATGCACACACCCACACATACACAGCACGGAAGTTAAGCATTTATGACAAGGTGCGGTGGTGGGTGATCAGCACACAGCAGGCAATGACAGTGTGGGGTGGGGAAATTTGGATACAAAAGGGAACTTGTATTCTTTCTTTTACAGGATACAAAAGGTTCACTGGTACTGTAATAGAGGAAAAAGTAAGGTATAAAAGATTGTATGCAATGCCTAAGGCTATGCTGAAGTAAGTTAAAACTTTTCTTGGAATAATATGCACATCAATGTAATGTAAGGTTCTCTTTTGTGACAAGCTTCCTATAATGCGGTGAGTTTTTTAATTCCTTCTTCTGCCAATTTAAAGTGCTAAGAGTAGTTCCCGTTGCGGCTCAGGGGAAACAAATCCGTGAGGATGCAGGTTGCATCCCAGGCCTCGCTCAGTGGGTTAAGGATCCAGTGTTGCTGTGAGCTATGGTGTAGGTCACAGACACGGGTCAGATCTGGCATTGCTGTGGTGTGGCGACGCGTGGCGTGGTGTGGCGTGGCGTGGCGTAGGCCAGCAGCTACAGCCCCAACTTGACCCCTAGCCTGACCTCCATATGCTGCAAGTGCGGCTCTAAAAAAAAAAGACAAAAAAAGTGCTATGAAAAACTCATGTAATCAGCACTCTTGAAAACAAAGGGTATGGGGTCAACATTTAGACTCATTTTGATTATGTTGATTTAAAGATTTAGATTGCTCAGCAAAATACACAGTTTTTTAAAAAAAGGATAAATTCATTCATCCCAGAGGGTTATTAGGTTGAGAAAAATAGCTTTCAAAAAGAGAAAATTATCAACCCAAAATTTGCATGTGACTAGAATATTATAAAAATAAATGGGATGCATGTAATTTCTAATAAATGTATCTGCTTTTATTGTATGTGTAAAAGGTATTTGCATTTTCTTAAACAGTATGGCTAATAAACCATATTGTTTCTTTTTAAAAAATACGTATTTATTGACTATTAATGCAGTAAACCTGATTTTTTTTCACCAGAGTTCTTTTACTGTTTTGTAAAGCAATATTTAATTGAATATATATATTTTATACAAATACATCTATATATGTTAACTGTTTAGTTACTAAACATTTAAATATATCCTTCTCCCAAAGAGGCTACTAGGTGATTACGCAAATCCAAGGCAATTATTTTTTTTTAATTTGCAGTTAAGATAATCAAGTAAAGATAATTGGATCACATGAATTTTTCCCCCCAGGGATGAAAATTGAAGAAGTAGCTAACTATGCTGGGAACAACTATGCAATTTTAGTAGAAAAGTAGTTGAGTGATTATATAATATAGGAAAACTTAATAACTGCCTTAAAATAATACTTGCTCTAGATGTGTTATGAAATGAAGACTATTTCAATATTCATCTGATGGTATGTCTCTTGTCTGCTCACTTAATGTTATGTCTATTCTTAACCGAGGTATGTGGTGGAATCACCTGGGGAGGTTTTGGTTTTGCTGTTGCTTTTGCTTTTCAGGGCCACATTTGCAGCATATGGAGGTTCCCAGGCTAGAAGCTGAACTGGAGCTGAGTTGCCAGCCTTTGCCACAGCCACAGCAACATGAGATCTGAGCTGCATCGAGGCAATGCCAGATACTTAACCTACTGAGCGAGGCCAGGGATCGAACCTGCATCTTCATGGATAGTAGTTGGGTTCATTATTGCTGATCTGCAATGGGAACTCCCTGGGGAGGTATTTTTAAACATACTCTATCCCAGAAATTTTAGTTTAGTAGACTGGACCGTTTGTATATGACTTCCCAGGCTAAATTCTTGGCTTTGGTTATGCTTAAATTTAATCCCTGAGTACTCTATTATGGACCTCCAAGTCAAGCTGTTAATCTGTTCTACTGCAGACTATATTTCTAAATATTTGGCTATTAAACTTGGATGGGTGTTCTAATCTCTTTTTAATCAAACATTTCCAAGGATGCTGCTATCAAAACCAAAACCATTCATTTAAAGAATCTTAACATATCTTAATATTAAGAATGATTTCTAATGATACATAGGCTAGATAAAGCTTTTTTTTGTCTTATTTTTAGGTCTCTATTTTCTGGGAAGCAGAAAATATGAATTTATTTGTACAAACAAATTTCCCATTTACTTTGAAGCTTATTTTGTCAATGCTTAGGACTATTTCTTCTATGGAGACAACTATAAGATATATGTGATCATTCTGCTGAATATATGTTTAAAAATTATTTTGACCAAACAGATTACTTGGTTAATAGGATGGAAGGAGTGAGGGGGAACAAATGGAGTTGTTAGAAAAAGAGCGCATTCTTAGCTGTAGGGCATGGTGGTTGTTTAGCTTTAAGAATTCAATGGGCTGTGTTTCCCCACCAAACACTGCCTGAATGCAAAGTATGCTGATGGCCACATTCCTCTACTTAGAGTTAAGAAAGTCAATTTACCGTGTCTGAGAAACGGTAAAACTTCTCCAATGCAAAAGCTTCTGTCTGTAGGAAGGTAAAGTGGACCAAGAGGGATGGAGAAACCAGAGAATCAGGTCATAGATGATTAAATATAATTGCACAGTTGATTCTAATTGCATAGATCATTTCAACATATATATATATATCAATTAATAGATTGTCACATATATGCAAGGTATATACCACCCCCCAAAGTATGACGTGAGTTAGAAAAAAAACTGGATTTTCTCTCTGCACTGAATCTTAATTACAGTATTTGTTCTCTGAGTAATTCGAACAGTGATTGGTAAACAATAAGATGTCACTATTTTTGCATTTCTCCACTTTCCTAGAGTGCCAATCACCAGAAAAATTAACCTTGCTGTCTTTCCATGAGCTAAAGAATGAGAAATGTCAAACATTTTTATCTTGATACCCTTATGGGTGGTAAAACTAAGTAAGGAGCTGCTTTAGTAAGGATAGTTTTTTTAAAGGAGCAACCAGAATTGAGCATCTAAACTTGTTGTTTATTACGTTATCTTTTGGCTACTCTGGCTACTGGGCATGTAGTGGGTATAGAAAATGTCTGAGCTCTCAGCCCCTTTTTGGGCGCCACCGTGTAAGACTTCCCATTTCTGGTGTTCGCAGCCCATGATACATCCCAAACTGTAGGATGGAAAAGAAAGGTAGAGAAATGAAAAATAAATGTGAAAAAAAAAATGAAAAGGGGAAGTACGTATTGCTTTACTCCTGATTAATGATGCTAGAAGGAAAAATTGTCTTTATCAGTTCCTTAATGGAAAAGAAAGACAACAGCTTCACGCTGTGATACAGAATGATTTGTCCTGTTGTAGTGTTTCAACCGTGCCAGGTATCATCAGAGAAAAGAGCCAACAGACAGAAGAGAGGGAGAAAGAAAGGGAGGAAAGAGAGAAACACAGAAGGAGAATGGGGCAGAGTGAGAAAAGTATAAGGAAACCAGCAGACTGGGTGTGGTGCTCTCGGGGGCAGGAGATAAAGAAAAGTTAATCTCCCCATGAAAATATATATCAATGTACAAATGATGCGCTTTTATTTTCACAAAAATTTGATCCAGTGCAAGCTCTGGCACTGTTTTTCTGTCCACTGTGTTTCCTAGACCATCACAATGCTGATGTGCCTTCCAAATTACAGTGAATTTATTTGATCATGTGATAATTCTGGGTGTCAATTAGACCTGATGGAATAGGTAATTGCTTTAGAATATGTTTACTTCTGAGTAGGCTCAGCACTGAGAGATCATGGCTTACTGCTTTTAAAAAAGTTTTATAAATATATAAATCACAGTCAGTAATTCAGAAACCATAAGAAATTTTTTTAAAAAATTAAATCCCGAGAAAGGCACACTATATAAACCAGACTGTTCATTTTAAGATTTGAGAATGTTTTGACTTAAAAACTTCAGTATATTGGATTCTGGCCACAATATCGCCTGTAATATATAACTTTGATATTTCTCTACTGCTGAAGAATCCATTTGCTTTTAAAATGTCAGCTGGCACATTCACATTAAAAGTATACTCAAATTTAGGCTGGTCTCTAGAAACTCTTTCAGAAAAAGAAAGGGATTAATTGAAATCATATGCTAATGAAGAAAAATGACATTATAAGTCATAATAGAGGGAACAACATCCAAATCCAATTAGGAGATTACTTCTATAATTTCCAGTGGTCTAAATCATGTTCTAAATAAAATTTCTTCTGGGTTTTATTTATCAGGCGATAGCAATGCAAAAATATACCTTATTGTGTTTTCCATGGGAATTCAGGAGACATAAAGTATGCAGAAAAAAGAGATTATATAGTTTTACATGAACATCATAACATTATAAAACATATATAATATTTGATGGAAACAAAGGAATTAAAGTTCGAAGAGAGGAACAATTTTAATAGCTATATTTGATGACATGTCAGAAACACTATAACATTACAACTAGAAATGATAGATTTTATGAGTTTAAGCAAAAAGTGGTATTATTCTAGGACAACACTAGAAATAAGTTGATAAAGCGCTAATATCTACTTATCCTTTACATCTGCTGTGTAAAGTATAAGCAGAAGTTACCATTTTCTCCCTGATATTATTTTTTGACAATTTCAGTTTCACATGGACAAAAACCAAAGGAAAGTCATCTCATTTGGTCCCCAGTCTCCTTGTCCTCTCAGTACATCCCCATTAAATATAACAAATTTACTCTCCAGGGAGAACTGGTATCCAGGAGAACGTAATGCATTTAACGCTTACCTTATTCTTTCTCTTTCGTCGAAATCTCAGAAGTTCTTTGTGTTGTCTTGAAACAAAATTTACAGCTGCATATTCCAGAAGTGCTGAAAACACAAAAAGGAGGCAAACTGCCATCCAAATGTCAATAGCCTTGACATATGAAACCTAGATGGGAAAGAGAGCGAGAAAATTGACTTGTTACTTCCATTGAGAAAAAGAACAGACGTCTGATTCTAAATTATACCACTTATCTACCAGCTTGGGGAAAAAAAGCAACTTTTAAAAAATTTTTCTCTTAAATTTTTTTCAGAAATTAAGTTTTACAAATTTTATGTATTAGTCATACATTAAAATGTGTATTTTTTGCAACATTATTTTTTCAAATGAAGCACTAGACCAAATGCATGATGAGAAAAATAGGATAAAATATGATTTTAGCTTCAGGGAAGTATAGTATAATGCTTGAAAAATTTGCAGTAACATTGAAATATACCTTCAGGGTAGTCAATGCTTGAAAAATGAATGAAGTAATATTAAAAGATAGATAACGCTGTTGAACTTCTAGCTCCATATTTTCCTCATTAAAAAAGATTATTTTGAAATAATTTTAAACTTACAGACATATTGCAAGAACAGTGAAAAGAACTCCCAAGGTCCACAGTTGTTAACATTTTGTTACATTTTTCACCCTCTCACCCTGTCTCTGTAATCTCTATCTATACGTTTTTCTCCCTGAATTTGAATGTAATAAGCAAGCACGACGCCCTGTTACACCTAAATACTTATGTGTTTTTTTTTTTTCCCCAAAAGAAAAGTCCATTCTCCTCCATACACTCAACTGACCCTCAAGTCTCAGATTAGACTTTGCCCAAGTCTAGTTCAGAATCCCAGGACACCTGGGCTTACCTGGACATGTTGCATTGTGATTGCTTATTTCTTGTACTCTTTCTGTTTAGAGTGTGAACTCTTTGCGGACAGATGGCATCCTTTTTGTTATTGTTTTTTGGCCAGACCCATAGAATGTGCAAGTTCCCAGGCCAGGGAGCAAACCTGTACCATAGCAGTGATGAGCTGCTACAGTGACAATGCCGGATCCTTAACCTGCTGTGCCACAAAGGATCTCCAGGTGGCATCTATTTTGCTCACCATCACGGCAGTGTTTGGCACGTGTGTGCATATTTGCTGAGTGAATGAGCAGGTAAATGAAGGTGTAAAATGTTAAAACACAGGGGAAGAGGGAGCCATAGATGCTGATTCATGTGGAGCTTCACTTTTCGGAGGGACGCTCTGTTAATATCATAGACTGAATTGATTTTCTTTTAAAAAGAGGTCTTTTCTTGACACTTCTGACAGTGTCAACTTACATGTGAAATATGCTAACAAAGCGGCACTCTGCATCTCCTATGTCTTAAGTCTTCTGTCTTCTAAGCAGAATGACCTCTCCTGAGCAAAGACGTGCATGCCCTCAATTTATTCCGGTGCTATGCACAGTGTCCAACGGTTTATCATGTATAGATTTAAATCTCATGAGTTTTGCAATTATGACAGAAATTTCTGGTTGCCCTCAAACGTATACAGTTCTGGAAGATATACTTCTGCTTTCCAAAGAGCTGTCTGAGGCTACAGCATTCCTGGAAGACTATAACTCGTAAAGGATGTGTGCATTTTTTAACAACCTGGATCTAAAACGACAGGAACCAGAGGTTGAATCAGAAATTTAATTTCCAAATTAACCCAATGACCATTGTCAAGGACAGCAGACCTACGCAAACATCATCTGTGCCATCAGCCTTCTGCTCCTTGTTGAACAACACCTGGGCGTTGAGTTTGAAAGGCCTGCTTTCCTCCTCCACTTCTCTGACCCCATCCCCAAATTCGACTCTCCTCCCCTCCACTTCTCTGCCCCTCCAAGATCAGCAAGCACAGGACCTTGGAAGTCTGGAACACTAGTAATTGTAAAATGAAGCAGCCGTTCCTTCGCCTACATGTTCTCAACATATTCATCAGATACGATGCACTCCCCTGTGATTCTTTCCACCAGTCACTGCCTCTGTCCTCTGGAGCAGTCTGAACACTGACTCTATTTTAAGCAACGTTCTCTCCTGGCTATTACTCCTTGGACACAGGAGTCTGAGAAAATGAAATTTAAATGCTTACTAATTAGATACACTGGTCAGGAGGACCGTTGTCTTGGAAACCAATTCAAAGCCACCTGTGGAAGATTGCTTCCTTGAAGCAAGATCCTTGACCACATTCTCCAGGTTTCTGCCCTCCACCCCGCCCCACTCTGCAGGCCTTTCCTCCTCTTCCTGAGACCCTCAGGGACACGGCATGCACCTCTTCTATTCTTACTCTGAAACTCCTCTCTATAAGACCTTGTCTATTACCATGAATTCAATTCCTCTTCTGTGCTCAGAGCCCCCACATTTCCATGTCCCAACTAAACCCCTCTCTAGCCGGGTTCCTACCTGACAGTACCTGTTGAGCATCTCACACCACTCAAAATTAATCTGACTGAAAACAAAGCCATGACTTTTTACCAGACTCTGCTCAGCAAACAGCAAGCACACACAACTGTCTCTTCCTCCTCATTGAAAGGCAGCACTCTGTTCATGGTTCTACACCTCCAAATCTAGGATTCTCTCATATCAAAGTCCCAACTCTGCTAATTATACCTTTTTACTGTTTCTCAAGTGTTATCGTTTTCTGTCTTCTCCTACTGCCATCCCATTGATCTCAACCACAATAATTACAGAGTTGAGTTACAGAGGTAAGTTACAGAGATGAGTAAGATGGATAAGATACATCTTCAGTGGAAACTGTATTCTAGTCAGGAAAAATGTACAATAAAAATAAACACATAAAGATAATTTAAGAGAATAGCAATGGAGAAACCACTCCAGGGTAATGGGAAGAGGACAGTGCAGAGGGGGCTGTGTTAGTTGGCGATGGTCAGAGGAGTCCTTTCTGAGCAAGTGACAACCACCCCATGCCACTTTTTAATTTGTTTACTGGGGGACCTTTGTGGAGTGATGAGGTCATGAGGGTGAAGCCTTCATGAATGGGACTGCAACCTTATCAAAAGGACCCCAGAGAGCTCCCTGGCCCCTTCCACAGTGAGAAGACACAGCCATTGGATCACCATTTAAGAATCAGGAAGCGGACTCTCACCAACAAATATGCCGGCACCTTGTCTTGGACTTCCCAGCCTCCAGAACTGTGAGAAATCAATTTCTGTTGTCTGTAAACCACCCAGTCTACGGTATTCTATTGCAGCAGCCTGGACAGACTAAGGCAGCTACCGAGTTGCAAAGCTAGGATTCGAATACAGTTAACCGAGGTACAGAACCCATAAACTTAACTTCGATTCTATGTCACCTGATTACTGGGATGCTTCTATCTAAGCCACCACCATAAATTAACAACTGTGAACACACCACATAGGAATAACTCTTTGTATCTTAACAGTCCAGCCTCTTCAGCTTTAATCTGATAGTTAAGAGCAAAGGCAGAATATAAAATACATAATGCAAGGTCCTGTATGTTTGCTGGTTCTGATCTTAAAGTCTGACAATCAACTTCCTAGTGGAAAATGTAGAAAAAGAGTCATGAGCATATAAAAACCATATAAAAGCAAAACAGTTGCTCTGCAGAAGCTAAATTAGATGAGGGGAACATTTTATCTGCTAAAATATAATGAGAAGCCCCTCAACAACCTTCTCACATTAATTATAACGAAATGTTTTTGTGAACTGGGAGACCATTGCCTACTCTCCATGTGATAATCTGGGACGACATCAACTTGATAAATCATCAACTGAATGTGCAGAGCTGGGTTTCCAAAAGGCTTCATCTTTTTCACTCTCAAAAATAAGTTTTATAATGTGGAAAGGAAGAGAAGCATCACAGGTTCTTTAGTTTTCTTATATCATGTGATTTTTTTTCCCCAGAAATATTCTGGAATAGTCATTCTACTTTGCAATATTATCATTAGAAAACACAGAAAGTCTATGCTGCGTGTTCCAAGTAACTGTATATTGGATTTTACCTTTTTTTTTTTTTTCCTTAGGGCCGCACCTGCAGCATATGGAAGCTCCCAGGCTAGGGGTCAAATCTGAGCTGCAGCTGCTGGCCTACGTCACAATCATAGTAATGCGGGATCTGAGCCACATCTGGGACATACACCAAAGCTCACGGCAATGCCGGATCCTTAGCGCACTGAGAGAGGCCAGGGATAAAACCTGCATGGATACTAGTCAGAATCATTTTTGCTGCACCACAATAGGAACTCCTTGGATTTGATCATTTTTAATTTTCCTGGTGATAAAGGTTGGACTCCAGTCCCCTTGGCCATGGGAAGCAACCCTGTTTGGGGAGCTCACCTAAGTACAGATTTCTTTGCATCTACTCTCCCCTTTTTTTTTTTTCGTCTTTTTGCCTTATCTAGGGCTACACCCGCGGCATATGGAGGTTCCCAGGCTAGGGGTCTAACAGGAGCTGTAGCTGCCGGCCTTCGCCACAGCCACAGCAACGCGGGATCCGAGCCGCGTCTGCAACCTTCACCACAGCTCACAGCAACGCCGGATCCTTAACCCACTGAGCAAGGCCAGGGATCAAACCTGCAACCTCATGGTTCCTAGTTGGATTCGTTAACCACTGAGCCACGAAGGGAACTCCTACTCTCCCTTCTACAAGGAAGTGGACACAAGCAGGATTCAAGCTATGATAGGATATCAATAACAAAGAATCCTGAAGTCTCACTAGCTTGAAGCGACAATGGTGACCTGGACATAGGCTGTCACTGCCATCCTCACCATGACACCAGCTGATGGGGTAGTCACAATCTAGAACATTGTCAGTTGCCATGGCAGAGGAAAACTGGGGCACAGATGGGTCTTGCATTTGGTGGTAAATACTCCAGGCTAGAAGTGGCACAGACGGCTGTGCTCAAAATTCATTATCCAGAGCTATTTACAGGCAGTCCGACAATAACAGACTGAGAGGTGCAACTCCATCGTGTGCCTGGAGAGGAGTGAAAGCCAGCAAGAGGGTCGGGGAAATGGGAGCAGGAAGTGTCTACTCTCTGTTGTTCTGGAACAAAAGCAGGCATCCCTCCAAGCACAATCCCTTGAAGACAAGTGTGGATTATGACCTGATCACTGTGACATCTTGAATAGAGAACTAAAGAAGCTTTGCTAAAGAGCAAAATTCAGAGTTTCCATCGTGGTGCAGTAGGTTAGAATCCAACTGCTGAGGCTCAGGTCACTGCGGGAGTGTGGGTCCAATTTCCTGCCTGGTGCAGTGGGTTAAAGGATTCGGCATTGCTGCAGCTGCAGAGTAGGTCACAGCTGCAGCTCGGATTTGAGCCCTGCCTGGGGAATTTCCATGTTCCACTGGCGCAGCCATTATAAAAATAAAGGAGCAAAATTCACTGCTTTATAGAAAGAAGGTGTGAATTGATTAGAGTGTGACATAGAAAAAGAAGTTACTCCTGGTCTCCAACCCAGAATTGGTTCAGACCACATCGGGTCAGAGTTCAGTAAAATCAGTTGTGAAAAGAAAGCCCAGGTAGCACTCTGAAGTCTTGACGTCACATAGACAGGTAATAAATAGATTATTTAGATTATAAAGACAGGCAGCCTGCAAGTCAAATTGAGGCAAGGGGATGGGTTTGCATGTACCGCACAGGGTCTCAAAAAAGAAATGACAGTGCTTCTAAATATGGACCATACCTCCCCCGTTAACCACAGAACTCATCCACATTCATTTGTTCCACCAGACCTGACTCTGTTCACTTATTTGTGCATATGCTCTCTGAAATCCTTTGATTTTGTGCTAATTCAGGGGAGTAGATGGCTTGTGTGTATCCCAGGTAATTCTTCATGAATCAATTTAATTTTATGCTATTTGTTGTAAGCTAATCAAGTAGCAACAATTTTAGATTATATTCCTTCCCAAGTACTTTGGAAGAGGAATAAGTATGGTAACACATGCTATAGTTGAGAGTCCTATCAAGACAGTTACCTTTACCTTATTCCACACAGGGATGGTCAACAGGGAAATCTGTAAGATGTTTCCAACACTGGTTTTTGGGGACCAAATTCTTTATTCCCATGACAAAGGGAGATTTTTACACCTGTTTTTAATCTGTCAGGAAGGTCCACGGTATTATTCTAGGATATATGTGAATGCAGTGAAGAGTATAATACATTATTTAGGTAAAACTAGCTGGAAGTTGCATATGCATCTTTTGTTTCCAGATTTACATTGATGTCAAAGCCACTGTATTATGTCATTTCAAAAATGTTTAAACTTTGTGATTTGATCATTTATCTTTTCCAGATTATGCTATCATTTAAGAATTTATGCAGTACCTCTGTCTCTATGGCAACAACAGAGGGCATGCTTTATAACTATTAAATTCAGCTTAATGAGATCTAGTAGGCATTAAGATCAAATGTAGAACCAGAGATATCCATCAATTGCTATTTTTATTATAGCACCTGCCTATGTTTAGTAATTACTTATTTATCAGTGAGAGAAAAAAATACTAATAAAATTGAATAATATTTATATGAATTTTACCTCTTGATCTTAAAAGAAAGGGTAAGAAAAAATGATTTTTCCATTTTCTGTGTCTTTTTTTCTCTCTTTCCCTAAGTGAATGTAATATGGAACAAAGTTATTAACATACTTGAAGAAAATTTTTACAAATTAAATATATTACATCAGAACTTGATGAAACATTGTAAATTAACTATGCTTTAATAATAATAAAAATATATTGCATCAAATATTGTATTATTATTATTATCATTTTGTCTTTTTAGGGCCGCGCCTGAGGCATATGGAGGTTCCCAGGCTAGGGGTCCAATCGGAGCTACAGCTGCCAGCCTATACTGCAGTCATAGCAATGCCGGATCCTTAACCCACTGAGCAAGGCCAGGGATCGAACCTGCGTCCTCATGGATGTTAGTCAGTTTCATTTCCGTTGACCCATGATGGGAACTCCCAAATACTGTGTTCTAAAGTTAAATTTATTTATTAACTATTTTGTCACTTGCATCATATTTATACTGAACTTCAAGTAATTTCGGTTAACTGTGCTTTGAATAGATATCAGAATCTTGTCTTTAAATGGTGAGAGTCAAAACGTTATTGACAGTAAGTTATCAACAGGAAAACCTGATTACTATGTACCCCCTCTTCCCCACTTAATTATGCTGATATTTACGACTCACTCTCCTTTAAAACTGAAGGATATTTTTTTTTTTAGAAGAATGAGGACACATATTTTGGGGAAGAATGAGAACTAATTAGAAAAGAACACAATAGTGAATACAAATCCTTCATTTTTCTTCCCATCCCCTGTCTTTTCAGTGTAAGGTCACATAGATCTCTGGGTCCACACAATCATGGTATCCAAATATAAATATAGCAGTTTGATTTCTATTTTCTAACAGCTGTACCCACTTCTAGAGTTGGGGTCTTTATGAAGAATAAAAACTTAATATAAAAGCTATTGTTACATTTTTAAGAACCAATATTTTTATTATATTGCAAGGTAGACATGCAATATTTAAATTTCTTCATTAACTTGGTGATCTTGGGGAAAAACACTATTCTACCTAACTAAAGAGTAATTCAACTGAGTTTTTACATTATCTTTGAGAAAGGTAAAAAATGACATACTCTCACCTTTTAAGTCAAGACTACCAAGTAAACATTTATAAGTTCATTGCCTTTAAATATCTGCATAATATTTACTCAATAGACACATATTACGTACTGATTTGGGCTCTGAAGATAAAAATATGTAAAAGGTATTTTGTCCTCTCTGGAGGAGTTCCCTTCATGGCTCAGTGGTTAACAAATCCGACTAAGAACCATGAGGTTGCGGGTTTGATCCCTGGCCTTGCTCAGTGGGTTAAGGATCCAGCGTTGCCATGAGCTGTGGTGAAGGTTGCAGACGCGGCTCGGATCCCGCGTTGCTGTGGCTGTGGCGAAGGCCGGCGGCTACAGCTCCTGTTAGATCCCTAGCCTGGGAACCTCCATATGCCGCAGGTGCGGCTCTACATAAAGACAAAAAAAAAAAAAAAAAAGGTATTTTGTCCTCTCAAAAAGCTACTTCTAATGGGTGTCACAGACAAACTAAATGGGAAAAATATTGCCATATGGT
The DNA here is from genome assembly GCA_004024745.2 of Catagonus wagneri. Classification (NCBI taxonomy): domain Eukaryota; kingdom Metazoa; phylum Chordata; class Mammalia; order Artiodactyla; family Tayassuidae; genus Catagonus; species Catagonus wagneri. Next base: position 6,603,105 of record PVHT021183556.1, read on the forward strand.
GTACCCAGATCTTCCCAGAGTTCCCTATAGCAACTCCTTCTAGAATCATAGTTTATGAATAAAAATTATATTTTGTCCCTCTGATGATCTCTATTCTTAACCATCCCTATACTTAATAAAAAATATAATTCCCTCAATGCCAAGATCTTAACCAGATATTAAAGTAAATCAAATATATACTCAAAAATAATTAAATGACGAATACTATCCTCTTTTCCACCCCTGATTAGAACCTAATTCTCCCAAGGAGGATTGATTTTCCACACCTAAAAAAAAAAAAAAATCACAAAAAGTTGGGAATCTCAGAGTTTGGGAGAAAAACTTGGGGGTAAGTGGACCTCGCCTTTAATTAATCTAACCTACACTGTGTATGAGAGAGAGACGGCCCTAGAAGAGGAAGGGGGAGATTTTGAATAAGCATATTCAAAGACAATTTTTAAAAATTAAATTAAATACATTGGAGGAGGAAGGCCAATTACAAATATCTTCTCTCCCCCCTCCACCCATTTTCTTTCACTCTTAGAAAAATGATCTCTGGTCTGCTTCCCGGCTGTAGTTTACTCCTTGAAGTCTGAGGCCAGGGGTGTCCGCTGTCGGAACTTCAGAAGTTCTGACTTCTTGACAATTCCATGCAGATGTCGTAAACATTTCAAGGTTAACATGTTCAACCACAGAGTAGTTATTTCCCCCAACCTTTCTCTGAGTAATTATTACCACTCTGTGCCCAGGTACTCCTCCGAAAACTATTTTTGACTCTAGTCTTTCCCTTAATCCTCAAATGTCCAGTTCATAAGCAAATCCTGTCTATTTCACCTCCAAATTCATTTTCTCGAAGCAAAACAAAAAAACTACCCCTTTCTAGATCCATCAGCTGCTCTCCATCTCTGCTACTACTAATTTAGCCAGACCATCCTCTGCTCTGAACCATAGTTTTCTTAGTAGTTTCTCTGCTTCCATTTTGATCTCTTCTCTTTTTCAAGACTAGGAGCTGAACTGAAGCTGCAGCTGCAGGCCCACGCCACAGCCAAGGCAATACCAGATCCGCAACCTATGCCAAAACTTGCTGAATGCCAGATCCTTAACCCACTGAACAAGGCCAGGGATCAAATCTGCATCCTCATGGAGACTATGTAAGATTCTTAACCCACTGAGCCATAATGGGAATGCCCCATTTTTATCTCTTCTATCTGTTTTTCACATAGAAGGCAAGAGTGGTTACTCTTCTTAATAAGATCCTTCCGAAATCCATCCAAAATAAACTTAATCCTTACCAAGGTCTATAAAAACCCTTCACGATATGTCTCTAGGAGCACCACCATTTTTCCTCACTCACTCTCCTCCCAATAACACAATGTTAGGAAGTGCTCCTAAAATTTTATAACTTTGAAAAGCTTCTGTCAATAGAATGCCTGTCACCCTCTTCTGGCCACCTACTTAAGACACGGAGGAAATGCCAGATTGCTCCCTGAGCTCCAAGAAACAAATCACAGAGGTCTTCTTGATTTGGGCTATCACATCTTGATTTATGACACTGTCAAGGCCAGTGCAGCAGGAAATATCAGAGAGGAATCTCAGGTCCGAGTTCAGAAGGTGCTGGCTGAAGCACATTCTTTGAGATTTTCTACTTTGAGCATTACTTGACTGATTTCCAAAGTCCTTCTTATCTACAGGAGATGCATTGGCACAGAGCCTGGATAAAACACTAAGGAATCATCATAAATTAGTGATTTATTGTTTCTTCCTCCTGTGTCGGATAATCCCCTATTGTTTTCCTGAATTTAATTTTGTTTTCCTCCTCACTAGATTTTGTAGGATAATGATGGATGTTTCCGTGGCAAGATTTTCAGGCATCTGAAGGTATTTTTGTGAGGTCAAGACTAGCAGATCTTTAAGGGTACAGTTTCAGATTTCTCATTCCAAAGGCTAGCGTGAGACCTCGGCCCTTGCCTTTCCAAATCACAGAATCGGGACATTTTTCAAGGGATTTTCTACTCTTTTGAATGATGTCATCCAATAGCATAATTCTTATTTATTCTAGGACTTCAGCATCTGCCCTCCTGGATTCTCATGTATATAACTGCTGTACATTACCCAGTCCTCAACTATCACAAAGCCCAAGGTGATATAATCACCAACTCTTAAGACATCAGTTCTAATCAATCCTTTTTTTGTGAGTCAAAATTAAATTTGCTTTCATATTTCCAGTGTCTCTATGATCTGGGAGATGGAAAGGCTTCGTATACGTTATGTGTGTAATTAAGTTCATGATTGAAAATTGATTTCCTCTCTGAGATCATGGTGAAATTAATGCCTTTTTAAAAACACTTCTTAAGAAAAACTGTAGTCATCCCAGAACTTTCTTTCCTCTTTTTTTTTTAAATGTGTCTCCATTCTACTTAAAAAAAAAAAATGTATTGCTTTCTTAATTTATGCTTCCTCCACTCAAACCTCCATGCTCTCCCAATTCTGTTTTAATCTCTGTTTCCAAATGCCTTTATGCTATGCCTCATAGAAGCTGTAGCTTCCTGAAATGGAACACTTTGTGCTCTTCTTCCTGGTTAACAATTTACAGAATGGATGAGTTTTCATTTCTGTTTAGTTCATGAAGAAAATCAATGACTAAGCCGGCAATTTCTTTTACAAATTGACTACGGTATTTCAACTATTACTCAGAGCCCTTTGGACATTTATACGTATATAAATAAGCACTTAATCTTATAAGTAGATTTACAGTTTTGACTTGGACAATATTTTATAAAACACTAGTTGATATAGATCATTTTGAAAATGCAATTATGTGTTAATAAAAGTAAACCTTATTTTGAAAGCCAGCCATTAAATCTTAGCAGGGCAGAGTTAGCATTGTTAAATATCAGGTTCTTCCAATATTAAGTAACATTTTTAATGATAAAAAGTCCTACCACCAACTTTTATTTATTGACATTTTAATTGAATAAGAGGACGTAATTCATAGTAAGTGGTAAAGAAGCCATGGCAACAGATTTATAATTTACTTGGCATGGCAGGGAGAGAGCATCAAATACACAAGAAGAAGTTAATATAATTTTATTACATTAACATACATCATTGTAATGAAAAGAACAGTGAAGCTTGTTGGAGGCTAGACAGGATTAGTTAATTTAGATAGCGGAAATTTCTTTCTTAGAAGTCATTCAGGAAAGGAAAATAATTTTCTATTGCTATTCTGCGAAAAGGATGAAAAGGGCTTCCTATGTTTTATTTCAGTACATCTTTTAAAAAGAAATACTGGGTCCTTTACAAACACCATAGAGGAAGCAGTTTTATTTTAATTCTGGCAGTTCATCATGGAATAAAATATTAAATAAATATTAGATAAGCTTTTCTTCTTATTGACCTATGGCTATCAAAAAGCCAGAGGAAACACACACACACACACACACACACACACACACAAAATAAATACTACATTTGGCCCAGGGTGTAAGACTATAGGCATTTTCCTACCATACTTGTAGGAGTATAATTGCTACAAATTTTTCTGAAGGTAAATCTGGCATTGCATACCAAAGCAGACAGTTATCAATGAGACAATTCCAGTTTTAAGAATTTATAGTGAGAAAATAATACAAAATGTACGTAAAGCTTTACGTGTGTATGTACACACACATACACACATATATTCATGTTTATAACACTCATTATATAAATGTTCACGATTGTGTTAGTCCAAATAGTAGATTAAGTAGATTATTATGACACATGTATACAATGGAGTATTGTGCTGCCATTTAAAGCTATATTATAGGTTCAACTTACATACATGTTTGATATATTTCTAAATGTTTAAAAATCTATAGATAATAAATTCTGGAGTGCATATGAGTATTACTGATGTTTAAGTAATTGCAGGTCATAACACAAACTGCAAGCAAAAGATCATTGGTTCATAGAGTTTTTTCCTTCACCTAAGTGTTTGTTATATAAGTTTTTTCTGCATTGGTTCTATATGACTTGAAAAATTGGTAATGAATACAGATATTCCTCAATTTATGAATGTGCTCAGAACACCTACGTAGGCCCACAGCTGGGCAAAATCATGTAACACAAAGCCTCTTTTATAAGAAAGTGTTGACTATCCCACGTAATTTATTGAATACTGTTCCGACAGTGGAAAAGGGAACGGGAACGGTCATCTGGGTACAGAAGGGCTGTGAGCGTATCTGCTGTTTACCCTCGTGATCACAAGGCTGATAGGAGCCGCTGCCGCAGCCACCCAGCACGTGAGAGCGGATCAGACCACACATTGCTGGCCCATGAAAAGATCAAAATTCAAAATTCGAAATGCGGTTTCTACCAAATGCCTATCACTTTCACACCATATAAAAGTAAAAAACAAAATCATAAGCTGAATGATGGTAAATCAGGGACTGACTGTAAGTACTACTGAAAAAAGAACTGGCAAAAATGGATAATACATATAATAGTGCAAATACGTGTATAAGACCATTCAGTGCACTCACCTTTGGTAGGGAAGCTCGAGATCCTGAACTCTGTGTGGTCATAGTCAGCACAGTGGTTATTCCTAAAGCCACCCTGGCAGGAGCAGCATCCATATTGATCCAGAATGAAACCCAGGACAGAATAACGATCAGGAGACTGGGGATGTACATCTGAATCAGATAGTATCCCATTTGTCGTTCAAGATGGAACCGAACTTCTATACAAGTAAACTTCCCTAATTGGTTGTAAAATAAATGCAGCAATTGGTAAAAAGAGGTCTTTGTTATTGCATTAAATGTCACAATGTTGTTTTCATCATAAGTTTGCCCTGAACATTTCTGTTATAATGAAAGGGGATCCTAAATCACACGAGCAAATTGCTTTCTGAAAAATATTTTTCTCATTTTTCTGCTAGCATCTAGAAGCAACGTAATATAAGAGTGTACTGGTTCAGAAAATAATATATAACCTTATTACTCACATTTGATTAGCACCTCATACTTGTCAAAGTACTCAAAGTTCTATTATTTCACTGGATTCATGTCTGCTTTTGCCATTTCTATTAACCACTGTACCTTAAGGTTCTAGCCAGGATAATTAGGCAAACAATTAAATAAAAGTCATTTAGATGGAAAAGAAAGTAGTAAAACTATCTCTGTAAGAAGAAGCCATTACCTTGTATTTAGAAAATCCTAAAGAATTCATTAAAAATTTACTTGAGCTGAAGAGTTCAGCAAGGTTACAGAATATACTATCAGCATACAAAAATCAGTTGTGTTTCTATGCACTAGCAATGAATAATCCAAAAATTAAATTGAGAGAACAATTCCATTTATAATAGAACAAAATAAAATACGTAGAAATAAATTGAACAAAAACATGTAAAACTTTTTACACTCAAAATACAAAACATACATACTTAAAATTAAAGCAGATCAAAATAAATAGTCATTTTGTAGTCATTAATCAGAAAACTAAATATGGTTAAGACTGCAATACTTCCCATATTGGTCTATAAGTTTATTGCAGTCTCTATCAAAATCCCAACTGGTTTTCATGCAGAAATTGACAGGCTGATCTTAAAATTAGTAATGAAAATGCAAAATGAAAATAGCCAAAATAGTCTTGAGGGAAAAGAAGAAAAAATTTGATGAACACACACTTTGCAATTTCAAGACTTGCTACAAATCTACAATAATCACAAAGTGCAGTACTGTCATAAGTGAAGATATACAGATCGATGGAATAGAATTGAAAGTCAAGAAGTGACCGGAGTTCCCATCATGGTTCAGTGGTTAATGAACCCGGCTAGTATCCATGAGGCCGCGGGTTCAATCCCTGGCCTTGCTCAGTGCGTTAAGGATCCTGCATTGCTGTTGGCTGTGGTGTAGGTCAGCAGCTACAGCCCCGATTAGGCCCCTAGCCCAGGAACCTCCATATGCTGCGGGTGCAGCCCCAAAAAGTCAAAAGACAAAAGACGAAAAAAAAAAAAAGAACTGACCCTTTATGGTCAATCGGTTTTAAGACTAAGACTATTCAGTAGGGGAAGAATGGGCTCTTCAACAAGTGGCACAAAGAGAACTTTGCTTTCTGGAATTTTCTGTAATTTTTTTTCTAAATATTTTCAATCCCCAGTTGGTTGAATCTTTGGATGTGGAGCCCACGGATATGGAGTCCTAACTGAAGAGTGAAAGGTCAGGTTACAGTTTTGGAAAATGTTGAGTCCAAGAGGAATGACAGTTACTGTGGGAAGATGACAGGACCTGATGCTAGTGGGAGGCCAGGCGCTCACCGTGTTGGCTGGAGTGATGCCTCAATTCCAGGCAGTTTGGGTGGGGGTGTAGTCAGATAGGTCAGGCGGTTAGAATAGAGAGTGCCAGCTAAGAGAAGTGAATAGATGACAGGAATGTACAAGTCTTTCTTTCAATCCTTGATATTGGTAACTGTATCTGATATCTCTTCTCAAAAGTAAAAGGCTATGGTGTCAGTGTGAGTGGTAGGTGTTTAGTCACAATGTCTTGAAATGTGTGATATTGTGGCCGAGAGAAAAATTTAGGCAAGGGAAACATTTACAAAAAAAAAAAATCAATCTCTTCCATTTGATTAGCAAAAACACTGTTTATAGCTCAAGAAGGGTGAAAAAAGTACATTCTATCACTCACACAGAAATTAAAAGGAACATTTTTTTGAAACATCATTTCTATTAACTATGGGCTTTTCACAAAAAAAGAATTTATTTAAATATGACTGAACACCAAGCATCTCTTCAGTTCCACACAAACCCATTATATAAAAATAGGCAGCAGTCAAAACTTCTATAAGTTTCAAAAGCATCCATTCTCTGCTCCATGACCATAAAAACACTGAGCTATATAAGTTGTTAAGACAATTAACTGAGCACCAGAATTAAGAAACATCAGAATATCATAAAACCCCAAGTCATAAGTGTGACGAAGAATATACAAGCCCTACCTGTGTTGTAATGTTTAGTGCAGTATCGTAAATCTTTCTCTTCTTTCAACAGAAACTGGGGCAGAGTGAGTCCTTCCGCCACTTGCACAGGTGCCTCATCTTGCCATTCAAAAATGAGGTCATTCATTGTGTACCCAACTAGGCAAAACATAATAAAAACATTTGTGGCCATAAAAGGTCATTCAAAGAAGTGAAATTTTCAAAAGATCACTTAAACAGTCCACGTAAGATGGCAGGATCAAAGAGTGCCCCTTTTTTTCTTTTTTGGCCACCCAATGGCATATGGATTTCCTGTGCCAGGGATGAATGTTGGAGCCCTTCACCCACCGTACCAGGCTGGGGATCAAACCTGCATCCAAGATTGCTCCAGAGATGCTGCTGATCCTGTTGCGCCACAACAGAAACTTCCACACCGTGTCATTTTAACTCTATTGATTGAGGGAGCATAAGAACCCAGCATAGTACTCATGAGGATTCAGGCTTAATCCCTGGCCTTGCTCAGTGGATTAAAGATCCAGCGTTGCCAAAAGCTTCAGTGTAGATTGCAGATGCAGCTCAGATCCAACATTGCCGTGGTATAGGCATGCAGCAGCAGCTCCAATTCAACCCCTAGCCGGGGAACCTCCATATGCTGCTGGTGAAGCCATAAAAATAAGTAAATAAACAAATAAATAAACTTAAAAAAAAAACTCTATTGATTGAACTACGCCTTGCACAATTCTAGTCTACTGAAGTCTATTCATATGTAATATTTATCAAATAATGTAAGAAAATGATAGATGAAAACTATTGCCTTTCGAATGGATACGCAATGAGATCCTGTCATATAGCAATGGGAACTATATCTAGTCACTTATGATGGAGCATGATGGAGGATAATGTGAGAAAAAGAATGTGTGTGTGTGTGTGTGTGTGTGTGTGTGTGTGTGAGACTGGGTCACTTTGCTGTACAGGAGAAAATTGATAGAACACTGTAAACTAACTATAAAGGAAAAAATAAAAATCACTTATACAAAGAAAATGTAGTAGGCTAATAATACATATGACATGGCATGCAGCCACCTTAAAGGCTACGCATATACATTCTTTCCTTGGAAAGGGCAGCTACTAAATTAACTCAACAATTTGTTTTGGTTCCACCGGTTATATCTCCCCTCACCTCTTCTCAAATTATTCAGGACCCTTTCAACAAAAACTGAAGTTGTCACTGGTTAGGAAATGACCTCAGCTACAGCATCCATGGAAGGAGCAAGATCTGACATCTTTCTTGATTTAATCATTAATTATTTTAGTTTATAACACCTGCTTTTATGTCCCAAGTCCCAAGATGGGCAAAAGGGTATTTTAGATAGAAATGTCTGCTATTCAGGGAAAATCAGAGTACAAAGAAAACCCACCTGGAATTCTTTGTGGAGGAATAAACTCCTATAACATCGGAGACTTCAGAATTGAATTAACTAATGTATTTAAGAAAAAGCTAACATCGTTCAGTAAATTAAAATGTCATCTATTTCCAGAGGAACTTATCTAAGAGAAGCAGAATTTTATCTTTTTCTTCCCTCTGAGAAGCTGTGAAATGCATACTCAAAGGCTAGTACAGGGACGGAATCAAAGTGCAGGTGACCTGTAGGGGAAGATTGTAGTCGGAATTCACAACGCCCTGGAGGTAGGAAGAGAAAGGGCACAGTCTGGTCCCAGAGCCGAGTCAAGGCGGGGGCGGGGACGGGGGCGGGGGCAGGTAAAGGAAGCAGAAGCTCCAGGTGCGTGAAGCAGCAAACCAGGCAAGCTGTCCCAAAGAAATCCTCTGGTAGCTGACATATGCAGGGAAGAGAATGTGCAAATGATTAGAAATAGCACACGCCGAGCAGGTTAAGCTGAACACGAGGAAGTGTGAGGAAGGGAACTGATTTCCCCTCCCCCTCCCACAATACCTAGACAAGAACGTTATGGAAAGAGTTGAATTTGATCTAGCTGTGGTGGAGGTGACTGGAGCCAGACGCCCAACAACCCCCCACCCCCAACCTGACCCTTGGGCACACCTCACAGCACCCACTCCACCGGTAGAGGCGGGGGGTGGGGGGTGGCAAGGGCGTCAGTGATTACAGGGTCTCAGACCTTTTGGGATTCTGCCATCCACGTTTTAGCAGTAGCACCGCCAGGGGGATGGCTCCTCACGGAGCAAGTGCTCTTTAGTAGAGGTTGTCAAGTCCTTCAGGCTGAAGGGACACACCTGAGTTCTGGGTCCAGAACAGAGAAGGGAACCTGCAGGTCTGCCCTCTAGGCCACTAGCCTTAGAATGTATGCTTGGCTTGCTTCCACTGTGACGTATTTCACTTAACATTAATATTGCAATTAATGCTTTGGTGGCTGATAATAGAAGGCTTTCACTCTTATTTCCAAGTCTTGTGATATATCCATTGTAAATACCATTTTGCCTCAAGAGAAAAGAGATGCACATTTCTCAAGGATCAAAAGATAGTAAAGGAGGCATTGATTATTATTTACTTCCAGGTAAGACAGGTATCTTAGACTTCCATACATGCAACCCCTAAAGACAAACTATGTGAGCTATTTCCCAATTTAGACAGCTAAATGGAAAAGTGAACTGAAACTCTGTTTTGTTTTTACATTCTAAATTTTTCCTAGGGTCTTCTGTGAAAAGAAAGTAACTCGAAATGCCCTCAAAAATAAGCCACAGTTAGTCTTGGATGCAATTTACAGGCCACATTACTCAGCTTGCTCTTGTATGAAATTGTCATCCACACTAAGAGATTTAGTCCTGGGCATTTCCTAATCAAACTATGCTGCTTCCTGAAGGTCCATAAAATATTTAAGTTTGAAACCAGAAGGAAAATAGTGAGGTGGTAAGTTTAGGCGGTAATGCTTTTATTCTAAGTAACTAACTGGGTATTCAAGGAGAAAACTAAATGGTAATTTTGTCTCAATAAGCCTTCAAACTTAAAAAAAATCAGTACTCTTCTTTCTACACAGTTCACAGTGTTTTAGCACCCTTATGCATTTGGTTGGCAGAACTTTATACAATTCTGAGAACTGTCAAGGTCAACAGACTGGCTAATGAGATCAAGCTCTGTGTTGAATCTCTTTATACCACAACAAGTTTCACCACAAAGAATATTTTATGGAGGAAACAGAGACATTAACCCTACCTTCAGCCAACAATCTCTTATAGTAGCTGCAGGGAAACATGAAAACCAATGGCCCAATGCAACCCAACATTTGTTTCTTCAACAAATACTTATTGAGCACTGACTGTAAAGGCATCCTACTGGGCTTCAGGGTAGAGGTGTTATCAGATAGAAAATAAGTAGCTTAGGGAAAGTGCAAAGTGCTAAGTATTTTCAGAAGAGGGATCTGTGATCTATGATCCTATTTAAGCCTTATGTGAGTTGGACTTTGAAAAGGCAAGTCCTGCATAGAAAGAACGTGAGAGAAAATGAGGCACTCAGGCAAAGGAAGTAGTGTAATTAGTTGAAAGAAACTGCAAACTCCCAAGGTTTATAACAGGAATAGCAATAGCTTCATTTGTCTAGAGCCAGTTTGCATGAAGAAGCATATGGAATGAAAACATAAATTAATGTAACATTATGTAAAATTTAGACTCCAGGTTGAAAAGTTTTGTTTTTTTTTTTAATTTCCTATGGGCAATGATAAACAATTGAAATCTTTTGAGCAAGGGAGTGGGGTGACAAAAATTGTGCTTTAGAAACATTACTCTAGAAAGTTCCTTTCATGGGATTCACGAAGTCCAAACTGCTTTTGTATTCATAAAACATTATTTGCCTTTTTCATTGTGTTGATGTTTGCCCAGATGGTGAAAAGACAATAAGTAAAACTCCTAGTGCTTTAGCATAATTAAAAGCAGTGGCACTAAACTGTGCTGGTGGTTACTGTATTCTTACTGCCATAACTTGCAGTACAAACAATGCCACTTTTATTTTAAAATGTTTAAGAATGTCCTCAATCTTTGATGAAACTAATAATTATAATCTTATTAAATTTTGACCCATATATAAATATCCTTTTAACATCCTGTGTATCAAAATGGGAAATATAGAGAAAGTACTTTAGTTGCACACTGTAATGCGATGGTTCTTTTAAGGAAAAGCTCTGATGTGATTGAGTTGAAAGTAAGCTAGCTGAGTTTTTTAAAAAATATCCTTTTTTACTTGAAAAATATAAATGGCAAACTGTGGTTATTATGATTAGGTATGCCCCATCATTTTCTTGAAAAGAAAGGAAGTGTGTGAACCTCTTAGGTTGAGGGAAATATCTTACAGTACTTATTGTTAATGATAGATTTTGAGCTTTTAAATCAACATTAGAATTTTGGAAAAACTATCTTTCCAAATACTTAAAAGATTTTTTGATGAGCTCAATGCTGATATTAACAAATGTGACCTTTTGATATTCTATAATGTCATGTGTCAATGTTTGGAGTATCTGAATAACTTATTAAGCAGATGTTTTCCAAATGACCAAAGCATGATGTTAAAAATCTTGTATAGGTAAAAATCCATTCAACATTCAAGACAAACAGATTTTAATTCACAAGAGTATTGAGAGTCCATTGCAAAGTGTACAGCAAAGTATTTCAGTTATATACATATTTTTTTCAGGTTATTTTGCTGCACTTTGCTGTACACCTGAAACGAACACAAAATTGTAAATGAACTATACTTCAGTTTTAAAAAAAGAAGAGTTCATTGCTATGATTTCCAATTTCACATTGCAACTAACCTTTAAGAAAGTACCACCTTCAGAAACGAAGGTGGTACTTTTCATATTATAGAACTTCTTTCTTTTTAAAGGCTGAACAGTATCCCCTTATATGTATATACCACATTTTCTTTATTCATCCATCTGTCAGTGGACATATAGATTGTTTCTATATCTTGGCTATTGAGAACAGAGCTACAACAAACACAGCAATGCTAATATTTCTTCAAGATCCTCATTTCAAATCTTGTGATAAATAAAGAGAAATAAGATTACTGGATCACATGGTAGTCTTATTTTCAGTTTTTGCAACATCATCGAGGAAGCTTGAAATGTGCTAAGTGAAACGATCCAGTCATAGAAAGACAAATACTGCATGATTTCACTTATATGATGTATCTTAATCAAATTCATAGAATCAAAGAATGGAGTGGTGATTACCAGGGGCTGAAGGACAGGGAAAAGAGAATTACTAATCAACAAGCATAAAGTTTTAGTCAAACAAGATAAATGAGTTCTAGAAATCTGCTGTATAACCTTGTACTTACAGTCAATAACATTGTATTGTACACTTAAAAATCTGTTAAGAAGGTTGCTCTCACGCTAAGTGTTCTTAACACAATAAAATAAATTGAATTTCAAAAGGTTAATTTGTATTCTAGAAAAGGTAAAGAAATCATTCTTTCTCAGTGGTTCTTCAGGAATAAAGTCAGAGGTAATATTTCAGTAGATCGTTTTGTTAAAATTGGAAATTAATTTGATATATATAAATAAAGAAAAATAAGAGGTTAAAGAATTTTTCAAAGTCTCAAGTCTAAGTCCCTGACAAGTATCTATGCCACAGACTTTGCTTATATCTCAAGTCAGTAGAGTAGCCATCTCTAACTATCTTATAAAATACTTTTCCTCCAGTAATTCTACATTAGCCTTTTCCTATTTATTTTTCCCATTGAACTTAGCTTTGCCAGACATGGTGTATATCAACTAAGTTTTTATTTTGTTTATTTACTATATAGCCTCCTAGAGTTTAAATTTTATGAAAGTAGAGATTATTCCATTTTATTTTATTTTATTTTAGTTTAGTTTAGTTTAGTTTCTATTTTCTAGGGCTGCACCCATGGCATATGGAGGTTCCCAGGCTAGGGGTCTAATTGAAGCTGTAGCTGCTGGCCTATGCCACAGCCCAGCAACGCAGGATCCGAGCCGCATCTGTGGCCTACACCACAGCTCGCTGCAATGCCAGATCCTTAACCCACTGAGCAAGGCCAGGGATCGAACCCGCAACCTCATGGTTCCTAGTTGGATTCGCTAACCACTGAGCCATGACGGGAACTCCCAAGATTTTTCTATTTTAATCACTGGCATATTTTTCCAGTACCTAAAATAGTATGTATCATGTACCAGGAGCTTGAATATTTCAATTAGAAATAAAGGTAAAGGAGGAAGAAGATTGTGTGTGTGTAAGGGGGTGGGGGAGTGTATCTGATTAGTTTATTGGGGGTATATTGAGTTTAAGATGCTGGCAGGAGATGCTGGTGTTGCTAACAAGTTTGAACATTGTCTTATATGTGAAAATTGTTGAAATCATGGGTCTATACATTGAAAGTGAGCTCAAGATTGAAGACATAAGTTTGGGAGTCATGGAGTTCCTGTCGCGGCTCAGTGGTTAACGAACCCAACTAGTATCCATGAGGACGCGGGTTCGATCCCTGGCCTTGCTCAGTGGGTTAGGGATCCCATGTTGCCGTGAGCTGTGGTGTACATCCCAGACGCAGCTTAGATCCCGCATTGCTGTGGCTGTGGCGTAGGCCAGCAGCTACAGCTCTGACTGGACTCCTAACCTGGGAACCTCCATATGTTACAGGTGTGACCCTAAATAGACAAAAAGACAAAAAAAAAAGTTTCAGTGTCACCTAAGGATGACATTAAAATGATAGAATATCTGACATTATCATGGAAGATAATATGTAAAAGGAATAGAGAAACTATAGGAAGAATATTAGAAAATGCCTTGGAAAGGAATTTTCCAAAGAGAAAGGTGATGACAGCAAAGTAATAGACAAAATAGGAAGTTCAAAAAGGCATATTTCAGCTAAATGAATGTAAGTAAGAATTGTTCTAAAATAATTTGATAGTGAAATGATAAGGCAACAAGTTTCCCTCAAGTCAAGGCTGGGGAATGATCTGTCAGGAATGTTATGAGACCCTTAATCTTGGTGTTGGTTAAAACAGGTGAACTTCAAAGCCTTATCCAGCCTTCTGATTTTATGATAGAATTGAATATAGCCTTACCCATCTAATTAAAATACACTGTAAAACAAAGAATAGGAAAGGATTAGGTGCAGAAACAATGACTGATCAAAGGAATCAAAGATAAAGTATATAGAGACTGTGGCAAGATGGCGGAGGAGTAAGAGGTCGCGCTCACCCTCTCCCACAAATACATCAAAAAACGCATCTAAATATAAAACAAGTTGGACAAATCATCATCTGAATGCTGATTAATTTAAACCTCCAAAAACTGCAAGAAACCCTTGAAATAACTGGGTAGAACAACAGAGGAAAAAAAAAAAAAAAGATGAGTGAGAGAAAAGCAATTAGGACGGTAGCCAGCACTCCAGGGAGGGAGCTGTGAAAAAGAATAGTTTCCTGGGAAGAAATCTAAACAACGATCAACAGATCAACGACCAACGGAACTAGAGGGACATCAAAGCCTGAGAAAAACACAGCAGCTGGATTGAGATAGGAAAATCGAAGATAGAGACTCAGACAGAAGACCTGAATACCAGCGCAGATACTACAGCCTGAGGTGCCAGGCGGTGCCTGGGAGCTAAGACACAGGTTCCTAAGGTTAGTCCCTGCGAGAGGGCAGAGGTCGTTGGCCACGGCAGTTGCGGGAATAGGACAAGGAACAGCGATATTCTATGATTTGTGGAGAGCAAAACCAGGACTGAGGGAACCGAGGAAGTCTGGTCCCGTGGGGGAGGCAAACCTCCATTGTTAGGGAAGCGGAGAGGAGGAGGGGCTGACCGCCATAGGAAGCAACTTGAACTAGCGTGCAGGGCGGGGCGACAGTGACCCACCAAAGAGAGCGGAATTGGGGAGGAGCCAGTGGAGGCTGCAGCCGTGGCAGCGGGAGCGGAGCCTGTGCCTTGAAGCCCGTGGGCGGAGCACTGTGCCAGGTTGTGGACCCAGGCGCCTGCGCCAGCCAGCATCGGTGGGGTTGGTGGGGCCCTGGGCCGGTCCACAGACCTAGACGACTGTGTCAGCCCACAGAGTTGGTAGCTCTGGCGGGCAGAGCAGTACGTGACCACACGGAGCTAGCCTTCGCAGAGGAGTGGGGCCAGCGCCAGCTGCTGCCTCCAGGAAACCGCCCCATCTGATGAGAAAGCATCAGCGGAAGGGTGGAACAAATGTCAGCCTGCTGAACCAGCCTCTGACGGGTACCTCTTGTGGTTCCAGTCACCTCAAAAAGGACTTTGCAATCAAACACTAGTTTCCTGTGGCTCTCACTCCCGGGGGAAATCATACTTCCTGCTGCTGCTATTGAGAAATGCTTAAGACACCTGGTAGATCTGCCTAGAGCTCGCGACCACTTCCCAGGGCTGGGCAACTAGGAGTGGACAGTGCCACCTTCCTGCAATTGAGAGCCTAGAGACTAGGCTCCCACTGTCGACCTTAGCCATTCCTACACTCTCACAGAGAACACTCACTTCAAGTATTTTCATTACCTCTGTCAGAAATGGAGTTCAGAAGGGAGGTAATAAAAATACTTGAAGAATTAAGGCTGAATATCCAGAAATTAAGAGAAGAGGCAAACAGCAATGCAGAGTCCTTTAAAAAGGAGCTAGAAATCATAAGGAGGAGCCAAGAAAAGCTAGAAAACTCATTTGCAGAGATGCAAACTGAGCTAAAGGCAATAAAGAGCAGTTTGAATAATGCAGAGGAACGAATTAGTGATGTAGAAGATAGAATAATGGAAATCATGCAATCAGGACAGCAGACAGAAAGTCAAATTAAAAACATGAAAGCAATTTAAGGGATCTATGGGATAATATAAAGAGGCCCAATTTACGCATAATAGGAATTCCAGAAGGAGCAGAAAAAGAAAAGGG
>PVHT021183556.1:6619910-6812507 GCA_004024745.2 Catagonus wagneri
GAGGATGTGGAGCAATAGGAAGTCTCATTCATTGCTGGTGAGAATGCAAAATGGTGCAGCCACTTTGGACACAATTTGCTTTCTTACAAAACTAAACATTCTTTCACCATAGGACTCAGGAATTGCATCCTTGGTATTCATTCACAAAACAAGTTGATGGTTAATGTGCAACTTGAACAAAGTGTTGTTTATATTTAACATTCTCAAAAGGGACAACGGGGTGACACTGCCCACATAAAAGCCATAAAACAAAAATGAAAACATTTCAGCATCTATTTCAAAAGATATGGTCCTTTAAGAAAACCGCCCAAAGATGATCATTTGATAAATGCATTCACAGGAGGAGCATTTACATGTCATTCTATGAAAAATAAGTTTTAATTTAGATCAAAGGGTTATGTTCTGAATTAATTTGACTTTTCTGATTTCAAGTTTTCTTGGAAGAGTGCATAACAGGAAATTTGCAAGCAATTGAATAATGTCAGGTTTGTTTCAGTATCTTTCCTGCTTCAAAGAGAAAAGTGACTAAATCAATTTTAAATAGGTTTGATTTTTAAATCCAATTCTATAATCAAGGTAAGACTTTTGGAATTATATTTATTGAGGATGAAATACATGCTGTTGTTGTAAATTCTATTGTAAAGCCTCTCCTAAATTAATTTTAAAAGTTCAACATTGAAAATAAATGTCACTTGTTTGTGATGGATCTGAATAAAATATCAGTTGGAACTCATCACTGTGGTAAAAATTATGTTCTTACTAAATTAAAAGATCGATGGAGGTATAGTATTCTTAAAATTAGTAATGAAACATATATGATTTATTCTACATTCAAAAATTCTGTTCCATTCCATTAACTGAAAAGAAACTACAGCTGTTAAATTTTAATTTTTGTATGAATACAGAGTAACCAGACTATAATTCTGCATGTGATAAAGCCGATGTTAAATTAAAAATTATAGTTCATCATGGCGTAAAAAGCTTTCTCTACTTACTGTTTGTCATCAGTTAATTTTTTTAATTCGAACATTTGAAGAACTACTTTACAAATAAATTTGTATATTGCACAATTGTATTGCATTTTCAGTCAACATGTTCTCTAAATTTTGGATGCATTTGTTCAAAATCAGCTGGAAATATCTAATGAAATTATTTTATGAATGGAGCACTTAAATGTTAGATTCTGAAGCTTTTTGTCAAATAGGAATTATAAATGTGACGTTTCTAAACAGGAACACATTGAGATTAATCCCCACAATATAAAGGGAGAAATAGTGAGGTCTCAAATGACATACAATATTTATTTATTTTTTATTTAATAACTGTGCTTTGGAATATTTTAACTTTTGACAAGAATATGTTGATGGACTGCTGGGTTTTAATTAAATAAACTGAAATTCAATGTAATTCAGAAGACAAATTTTCCAGCATGCAAGTTAGTTGAAGAATTTTAAAAGATTCCTAAATAAAAGCAACTGACTTGACTGACTTTTGTACTATAAACACATTTTTTGATAAAAGATACTTTCATTCAAGGCAAAGATAATATCTGTAAAAATATATGGGCTGAAAGAATTACCTATTTCCGTACAAAGAGTAAGTAAAAACAAGCTCTGAAATTATCAAGTATTTTTGCTGTCTCAACTCTTCAGAGATTATTTTCTCGATAAAACCATTAGAGTCTATACAGCAGGGTCAACTAGTGGTGCCAACAATTTCAAATTTAGGACCAAAACAGCAGCTTTAAAGATGATTCCAAATTATTTTGATTTGCTTTAATATACCTGCATATATTTCTTCAGGAAGGAGTAGATTTTTAAAAATGAGTTTAGAACTATATTCATCCAGTAATATAAAAAACATGTCCATTAATAAATATATATTACAAAGAAATAATAATTTAAGTATCTGTGATGGTCTTCATTTACTTTCATAAGTGTCCCTATTTTGATGATGAATTACATGGTTCCCCTGATGACAGGCAGAAGCTTAAACACCTTCATAGCAATGAGGAGAAATGAGTGGAAGGCTGCTTGGATCTATGTTGTTTTGCTGGTCCTAACTCCCCTCCACTTTAGGATGTCTGGTCATTTGTCCTAGGTGCTGTACCATCACATCTGACAAAGTCTGAGGCAGGTAAAATGCACTGTCTGTTCTCAGTGCTATGAAAAATACATAACGTTAAAATATCAAGAACATATATAAAATAACACATACACATAAAAATGAAATGATAATCCATTTAAAAAAAATCAGAAAAGGTTTAAACAAGCAACACACAGAAGAAACAGTAATGACTGCAAAGTATATAGAAAAAAAAATGCTCAACCTGAGGGAGACAGAAGTACAATGAGGAACAATGCCACATCTATCGATTGGAAAAAAACATTAAATGTGAGGTAAAAAGGCAATGTTAATATGTTTGATACAAAACATTACTTTTTAATTTTCTGTATTTTCAGGCTTAAAATGTCTTTTATATTTATAATCATACATGCAGATACATATATTTATACATACACACATGCTTATATGTGTGAATATATAGTACATATACGTGTAATCATACACATTCATAATCACACACATACACATGGGTCACACACGCACACACACACACACACACACATACAAATAAAGGAAAATGGGTCATGAGGCAAACTCAAAAAGGGTTAACATGAGGGAGGAAGGTTGTGAGTTGAGGCTAAAGCATGGTCTGGTTTGTTTTTCTATTGTTCATATTTTCTGGTACAAACGTGCTGACTTTGCAGACATCGTTCAAATATATTCCACTATCATTAAAAAAAGTTGTCGCTTTCAGTCATTTAAAGAAATAGGTTAAAAGATTACAGAAGGGGGAAAAAAAAGAGTTATTGTTTAATACTTTACCCCATGAGGAATACATAAAAGTCATGTAACTGAGCAGGACCCTATAGGACCTTCCCCCATATCCTCTGCTTCCTCTCTAGAGAATATGTAGAGAACAGCATCTTAGGCACATTTCCTGAGTTCTTTCACTAATGTGAAAAATCCCCCCACCCCCCACCAAATGGAAATGAGAACAAAGCCCCCAGGCCTCCTAGAGCTGAAGGACTGATCAAGTTAACTCCTGTGACACCGCATTGTTACCTCCCCATCAGCCAATCAGAGAACTGTGCATGAGCTGATCACTTATCCTGCCTCACCTGGCTTTTTAAAATGCTTTACAATTTTGGTTCAGGGAGTTTGGGTTTTTGAGGGGGTCATAACCCATCTGTCTCTCTGCCTGGCCCAGCAATAAACTTTTCTCTGCTCCAAACTCTGATGTTTCAGTTTGGCCTCACTGTGCATGGGGCACAGGAACTCACACACTAACAGTGGTACTTATTCAAAGAGAATGTGGGCTGAGCATACACTGAAGTTCAAAATGAGTTTTCAGATTTATTAATAAATTATAGGTTCAGTTTAACTTTAAAAGAGATAGGGAATCATATTTGGCCCAGGTTTCTCAACTCAAAGAGAGAGATACTGAGATTCTGGGTTCAAACCAGCTTGCAAATCTTGTGTTCTTAAGGAACAGCTGGAGTTTAATAAACAAAAGGAAGAAAACCTCACACTTGGTGGAGCTGGCTGCCTAAAGCCAGGAGACACGTTACTCCAGTACACTTTATAGACCTGACAAGGAACAACTGCCATGTCAAAATGGATTTAACTACAACGTTGTAATTTATAATTTGTGCACTTAATTTGAATAATCTTTCCATAACCCAGGTTGTTATATGTGGTTTCACTTAGGTTCTTAGAGCTGCTGAATTGTTTTCTTAGTAATTACACTTTCTCTAAAACTCTCCGGTATGACTAACCTACAACCATTACTCTACTGGTACTTTGGTTACATTTCTCTTTGAAGACCTAAACAGTTAATCATACATCATCAATGTAACCTTCCTCTCCCTCTCTCTTAGGATAATGGTGGAAGTAAAATCCATGACTCCTAACTGGTCTTCTTAAATGACAATTGAGCTGGTAAATTTTGCTCATGGTTTTCAAAACTTCACAGAGTTAGCATGCATTGAACATACAATATTTTAAAGTTATGAGAAATCTCAACTAAAATCAGAAAAGGACCTGATGTGGAGCCCATGTTAATGAGGTAAAGGTATAGAACTGGGTGGATTTCTGCCCTGGGAGAGGTGTAGGAGGGCTCTGCCTGGCTCCCTCTTTGGAATAAGTTCCAGGTGAAAAAACATTCTATGTCCGCCTATCAGAAGGTTGGAGGTTCAGATGTACTCAAGTTTATGAACTAATCAGTTTATTTCATAGACCCAAACTATTCAAACAGACTCTGTGAGCCAACACCAGTTTGGCGATACCTAAAGGTTGTGTAATGTTTTGAGTAGAGACCAGGAAGGCACTATTATTACTCTTTTGATTGATCCAAAGGATATTTAATCATTTACAAGAACCAAAAGGTAGGTTAATCCTAGAGAAGGAAGTCCTACATGATATTAGCAAGAAAACCTGCTTCAGATTCTTATTTCTAGAAGCATTTGAAGAATGTCATTTTAAAATAGCACAAATTTTAACATAACTGAATAAATACTAGAGAATAAAATGATAAATTTTTCAGTTCAGTTTCTCTCCAAGGTGAAATATAAAAATGTTTGTCACTACATTACATTTACAATACATTCACTGAAGTACTCTAGAGAATACAATAAGTTTTGTGGTAATGAAAAGATTTCCAACACTGAAACTCACATTTAATACAGAGAGCAATAAAAAGGGGATGATAGAAATCCAGATGTTACAATAAATTATTATTTTACCATGTTCCATGTAAATAAACTACATTGTTCCTCTCAGATCTCATATCATTTATATTTTTTGAATAAGTATCTTTTTACTTATTATTAATACTTTAGGAGTTTTCTTGTGGCACAGAAGTTAAGGATCCAGTGTTGCCACTGCTGCGGCTGGGGTCGCTGCTGTGGTGCATGTTTAATCCCTGGCCTGGGAACTTCCCCATGCCCTGGGTGTAGCCAAAACAAACAAACAAACAAAAAAAAAAAAACTTTAAACAAAGAAGAATATTGCCAAATGAGGTAAAAGATAGCTTATGTTTCACAGGAAACAAAAGCCTCTATGTGAAAGGATTTCAATCCAAAATGGAACTGAAACAGAGAAGCTCACACAGCTTAAGAACTAAGACACTGATTTCCTGTAAATGCTTGACTGACAGACAGCGAGACCTAGCTCCTGGCCCATGAACATCTACCAAGAATGTCTCTCCATCTCCAAGCAATGAACTTCCTGCTTAGACTCTAGCTGGACTTCCCCCTCTTTCTACTCCTTGCCCATAAATAGAGTCTACTCCAAACCCTCAGCAGATGTGCCTGTAGCTTGTTTTAGCATGCATTTCCTGAATTGCATTTCCTCTGCTATTCCCAAATAAATACAATTTCTGGTCATTTGAGCTTGCCTCCCTTGACCTCTTCATTGAGATTGCCACTTATACTATCAAACATACTTAAGATGAAAGGAACATTGGTACAGAAAAGTGTCTGAATAACAGAAAATGAACAACTTCATAGTGTTCTGTTTCACTCCAAATAAATGACAGTGAAATCAGCACTGACTCAGATAAAGTAGCTTTATATGAACCTTAACATATTGTTGTGAGAACTGATGCAATAATAAAATTTCACCTAAGTCAGTATGTTTTCAAGTGGGATGTCCTTCTGATGGACCTGTCAAGAAGTGTTGAGGGCTTTACTATTTGAAGTTGTGCATATCTTAAATTGCTCATCACAAATGAACCAGAAGCTTAAAGTGCTACTCAGTTGGTATTATCTCTATATATTATTTTAGACAATTAATGTTTGTTAAATATTTAACAAAATTATTAGCTAAATTACTCAGTTTTATTGTCATCCATCCTATCAGGATATTGTAGTGTTCTAAGGCACAACTTGTGAACCAAATGCTGATAATTTCAGGTAAAAGTGAAAAACTAACTCCAGGTACAGAGTTTTTACACCAAAGGATATATCATGGCTATCTTCTAATGGAGATAACAGAAACAGAGACCATTACTAGGTTGGGAATGAAGGTTAGATCACAAATGAGAATGTTAACTACATCTCGAGGAATTTTTAGAGGATTTGTGTCCAGACTCCTCACAGATATATTCCATCAGTTCCAAAAGGGCAATGCTGTAAAAGTGTATGAGACAACTGTTAACTTAGGGGAAAAGAAGTCACTATCCCTAGTTAAATACTGTAACTTCTATTGATGGCAGATTTGTACCACAAAAAGTATAAGGGAATAATGAAGAAAATCTTCACATTTATGAATTTATGAATGATTATAATTATTACTATTTTTCTATGGCTGCACCCATGGCATATGGAAGTTCCCAGGCCAAGACTGACTCTGAGCCATAGTTGTGACCTACACCACAGCTGTAGCAACAGGGCAGCTTTAACCCACTGTGCCAGGCTAGGGATGGAACCCATGCCCCTGCATCAACCCAAGTCACTGCTGTTGGATGCTCAACCCACTGTGCCACAGCGGGAACTCGGAATTATTATAAAGATTGTTTTAAATCTATAGCTCTCCAGCAGGCCTAGATATTGGAAACGTATGACTCCTCCTTGTTCCTGACAAGTGGTAACAATTTGACAGTGAGGTTTTTTTTTTTCCTTCTTGTTTTTCAGATTTGCCTCTGGACTTTCCTTTCCACTCTGACACAGAAGGCAGAGAAATCAACAAATTGCTAGGAACCACTGACTACAGGTGGGGTATGTTGTGAAGAAACACAAGTCACTTGGGACTTCAGAGATCCCAGAAATTTGACTAAGCGTTCTATAAATGTCTTGCAGACTTTAAAATCTCCTGGAATGTGAGCAGGATACTTTGGACACAAGCGAGAGTCCATTCACACTGATCTACGACCAGAGCTGCCCTGGAGGAAAAAAGTGTAAATTTGGTTTTGCATGATCATTGCCATCACCACTCACAGGGACTGGGTTTTGACCTCAGTGCTGTATTAAAATACTTATATGTCCATCACACCAATTTATCAGTGTCAACTTTTTAATCACACCGTGTTCCTTTATTTTCTCTGAACTTTTGCTATATTTTTTCTTTCATATTTTCATTTTCTTTTTTTATTAGTTTTATTATTATTAAAGTATAGTTGATTTACAAAGTTCTGTTGTACAACAAAATGACAATCACACACATTTTCTTGTTTTTTAGTATGGTTTGTTTTCTTCTTGATCTTCACTACAGATAATTCATGACATTATTTTTGTCTACTTGTTTGGTTTTTGTTCCTCCATCCTTTTTGTAGACACACCATGGTTTCTAGATGCTATGTTTTTAATGTTAGATGTTAGATTTATGGTGTTTTTTGTTGTTTTTTTTTGAGCCAAACCTACAGCATATGGAAGTTCCCAGGCTACGGGTCAAATCAGAACTGCAACTGCATGGCACCACAGCCATGGAAACGCCAGATCCCAGCTGCATCTGCGAGCTACACCACAGTTCACAGCAATGCCAGATCCTTAACCCACTGAGGGAGGCCAGGGATCAAACCCGAGTCCTCATGGATATAAGTCAGGTTCGTTACCACTGAGCCACGATGGGAACTCCAGACTTATGGTCTAGTACATTAAAAGGAATTTATGGAATCCTGGAGTTGAGGGAACCTTGGCTGTCATATAAGGCAGCTCACTTAAACCCTGCAAAAGAGAGAACTGAGTCTCTGAAAAAATAATAGACCTACGTAGTTCATATAGTTTCTTAATAAAACACTTGAAGTAATAAAGCATTTTTTGGAATTTGTACTCTGCACAGGGAGCAGCAGTGCGGTGCATAGTTTAAGGAACTATTGAGATTGGATACCGGGCTTCCTCTGGGGAAAGCACTATCTAAGTTTTGAAAGAGCACAATCTGGAATGATCGTTTGGAGTAGGTGGCAACTATGAGGGTTGGAAGAACAGGGGTTACTTGCAGAATTAAGAAAGAAATAAAATTGTGACAGGTCTGAGCAGGAAATAGCAAATGGCAGGATCCCAGAAAAGTGACATATGCTTTAAATTACAGATGATCTTGGGTATTCTAAAAGGATACTGGAACTCATACCCATTGGGATGGCTACAATAAAAAAATGTAGATAATAACAAGCATTGGTGAGGATGTGGAGAAACTGGAATCCTTGTGCGTTGTTGGTAGGAATGTAAAATTGTGCAATCACTATTGAGAACAGGATGGTAGTTCCTCAAAAAAAATTAAAAAGAGAATTACCCTATGATCCAGAAATTCCACTTCTGGATATATAGTCAAGAGAATCAAAAGCAGGGTCTTGAAGAGATATTTGTACTCTCATGTGCATAGCAGCACTATTTGCAATGGCCAAAAGTGTCCATCAGTGGATGAATGCATTGTACGTTTACCACATGCAAAATGTGGCTTACAATGGGATTTTGTTCAGGCTTAAAAAGGGAGGAAATTCTCATGCACGCTACAGCATGGATGAAGCTAGAGGGTATTATCCTAAGTGAAATAATGCCAGTTATGAAAAGACAAATACTGTATGATTCACTTATGTTAGGTATCTAGACTGGTCAAATCCATAGAAACAGAAAACAGAATGGTGGTTCCCAGGGGCTGCAAGGAGGGGGAAATATGGAGTTGTTTAAAAGACAGAGTGTGTCTTACAAGGTAAGAAAGTTCTGGAGATTGATTGCACAATAATGTGAATATACTTAAGACTACTGAACTGCACATTTACAAATGGTTCAGAGGATTAATTTTATGCATGTGCATTTTACCACAATTTAAAAGAAACTACTGAAAGTCTATGGGAGGAGCAGAATGAGGAAAGCAGAAGACCTTAGCGGTATTGTGGCACGAGCTGAAAGTAGAGCCTGGGAAAATAGGTAAGTTGGCCTCAAGGTGTTTGCCCAGTTACTATGAGTATAGAGGGCACTTGTTCTACTTTCTCTCTCTTTAAAGAATATACGGTTTAAATATGATCACAGTTATCCACATTAGCTGCTCTATGTAAGACATGTACATATGACTGACTGTAACTGAGAGAAAGAGAACATTACCTTAATTATCACCATGATTTCTGGGGATAATGAATTATGAACAAGAGAGAGAATTTCCCTGTCTTTCAAGGAGCTTGGACGTAATGGGTGGGGGTAGGGTTCACAATAAAAATCTGAACAGAAAATTTAAAAATTATTTAATGATAAGTATTATTAAGGAAATAACATCAGATGGGAAGCGACTGGGAAGCAGAGAGCTAACTGAGAAAAAGTGGTCAGAAGTAACCTGAAGAATTGAAGCTATCAAGAGATTAAAACTGAGGATAGATACAAACTTATTAACAGGTAGACTCTGTGCGTTAAAGATAAAGGACCGTGACACCAAAGCCACACAATTCTAGATTAGTTATGATTTAGTCTGGAGCAGATTAAGTTAGGAAGCTGTGGTCAGTAGAAGCCCACAATAGGGTCATAAAAGAAAACCCATGCTTATTACTATCATGCCACAGTCTTACTACCAAGTATGCTGGAATTTAAAAAAAAAATTTTTTCTTTTTATGGCTGCACCTGTGGCATATGGAATTTCCCAGGCTAGGGGTCATTTGGAGTTACAGTTGCAGGCCTATGCCACAGCCACAACACCAGATCTGAGCCTCATCTGTAACCCACACCACAGCTTGCAGCAACCCACCAAGGAAGGCCAGGAATCAAACCGCATCTTCACGGCAATTGGGTTCTTAACCTGCTAAGTCATAATGGGAACTCTAGTATGCTGGAATTTTTAAAGTAAACGATACATATTGTTTCAGCAAGATATTGGATGAATTCTAATGTTGTACTTATGAATAAGAATTTCAAAATACTGTTTGTTTGTTTGTTTGTTTTGTCTTTTTAGGGCCTCATCCACGGCATATGGAGGTTCCCAGGCTAGGGGTCTAACAGGAGCTGTCACTGTTGGCCTACACCAAAGCCACAGCAATGCCAGATCTGAGCAGCGTCTGTAAACCACACCACGGCTCATGGCAACGCCGGATCGTTAACCCACTGAGTGATGCCAGGGATCGAACCCACAACCTCATGGTTCCTACTCGGATTTGGTTCCCCCGTGCCATGACGGGAACTCCTCAAAATACTGTTAATGGTAATATGCTTAAGTGATTTATAACTGTTAAAGAGCAATTGTTAATTTTTTTTTTCAGTCGTACTTAATCCAAAGGAATACCTCTAGTGCATTGTTGAGCATTTCCTCAGACCTGCCTTTTGGGGATTGTATAATGCTATGTTGTTCAATTCTCTGGATGATTAACTAGGAAAGCTACAGATCATCTGTTAGAATTATGGACTGAATCTAACAAGATGATGTTTAACTGGAGCAAAGGTAAACTTGCATTAGTCAAGTGAACCAACTGGGTAGATATGGAATGGGGTGCAAAGAACTTAGTTGGGGTACCTAGCTAACTAGACAGAGTCTGAATCAAGAGTGTTTTGCATCTGCCTGTGATCTTTAGATTGCAGGTCACAGAATGTTTGATACTGTCTGCAGGAGGGACACACCCTATTCTGAAGGTCTTGGTTCACGGCAGTTTCAACACAAGGGAAACATTCAGGGGCGAAAAAATGCGCAGAAGAGGGAACTCTAAGTCTTTTCATCTAAGAAAGCAAATGAAATTACTGGGGATGATTGTAGAGTTAATTTAAGAATACCATAGTCACAATTTTTTTTTGTCTTTTTTGCCTTCATCTAGAGCCCCACCTGCGGCATATGGAGGTTCCCAGGCTAGGGGTCTAACAGGAGCTGTAGCTGCTGGCCTTCGCCACAGCCACAGCAACGTGGGATCCTAGCCGCGTATGCAACCTACATCACAGCTCATGACAACACTGGATCCTTAACCCACTGAGCAAGGCCAGGGATCGAACCCACAACCTCATGATTCCTAGTCGGATTCGTTAACCACTGAGCCACGACGGGAACTCCCATAGTCACAATTTATAAATATTTTGGAATGATCAGATATATTTAAAAATGACTGATGTTTGCTACAAGTTTGTAGGCTATTAATTGACAGGAATTTGCTTTGCCCACTTCATGACTGTGTGACTTTGGGAAAGTCACTTAACCTTCGTAAGCCTTAATTTGCTGTTATTTAAAACAGAAATAAGCCCTATCTCCTTAAGGTGTGGTTAGGATTAAATCAGATAAATATAAGTAATGAATATAAAACTATTGTGACACCATCTTTTTGTAAGACTTGTAACAACATTGTGTTTTTATTGTATTTATGCATTTAGAATATTTTGATAATTAGCAAATAGTCAACCTACAAACATGTGGCTCGATTGGAAGAGAATGGTCACAGTGTTAAATAGGATGGTGTATTTAATGTTTAAGTGGGAGCTGATTTTCTAAGTAGCCAGTTAGTTCATTACTGAATATTTGCATCTTGGGAAAAGTTGCTTTCTAACCAACATTGTAACTGCAGAGGCTTAAATAATAAACATTCAAAATAAGAACCATTTGTATCTCTGACTAACTAGGCAAAGACATAGTATTATTTTGAATAACATACACACTTTTTTTAAATTATGAAAGAGCTTCAATAACAGTAGAGATTATTAGGAAATAATTGTAAAAAATCATTGCCCAACTCTACCTTTTGCCTTAATTATTCATAGCATAAATTCCAGAGTAACCTGAGTCATATTAGATGTGCTTTTGAAATGAATCTGAAAAATTAAATAGCAAACACCTCCCATTTGTTTTTAGATATTTCTATTCAAAAACCCCACTAAAACATATTTCAAAAGTTTCTTAAAATTTTAGTCAGAATTTTTGTCCAAGTTAACCCTTAAAAATATCTTTAACTGTAAATTTAGAGAATTAGGTCTTTCTTTATGGGGGGAAAATCCTTTTCTCAATGAATTTTTTCCTTATATTTTCTTTTCCAACTTGAATAATTAAAATTTCTTTAACTTTTTCCAATTGGTGATGTTTTCCTCTTTTGTTGCCTGCATTCCTCTTTAGATATGAAATACAGAACTAAACTCTTTATGGATATAGTGAGAGTTTATGTGTCATCACTGTCCTTTAATAAACAGCAAAACTTTATTATGACCTTAAGAAATTACTATACAATATTCTTCCAAGATTAAAAATATCATCCATTTCTTTTTTTCTCCTGGGGGAAAATTTTTGCCCATTTAGAAAGTTACTTTATGGCATAAATGAAAGGCTGAAAATTAAATCTTTAGTTTTTCCTTACCCTTATTTCAGCACGTTGATTTGCACTATAAATTCCTTAGGGGTGCAGTGTTAAGTCATAATTGTGTTTCCTCCCCTCATAGATTAGCTATTTATGAGGAAAACAAACATGATTTACTTATAAGTAAAACTGTGATATCAACAAAAATTTGTTTTTTGAAAAGATAGCCAGATCTATATCTATATCTATATTTATATCTATATCTATATATATCATCTTTTTAGGGCCGTACCTGTGGCGTATGGAGGTTCCCAGGCTAGGGGTCGAATTGGAGCTGTAGCTGCTGGCCTACACCACAGCCTCAGCAACATGGGATCCGAGCCATGTCTGTGACCTACACCACAGCTCATGGCAACTCTGGATCTGTAACCCACTAAACAAGGTCAGGGATTGAACCTCGTGGGTACTAGCCAGGTTTGTTAACTGCTGAGCCACGACGGGAACTCCGATAGCCTTATATTTTACTTCATACAGTCAATTAAAAAAGATCATGTGGAATTCCCCTCGTTCAGCGGGAAACAAATCTGACAAGTATACATGAGGACTCGGGTTCGATCCCTGGCCTTGCTCAGTGAGCTGTGAGAATGATGTAGGTCGCAGACATGGCTTGGATCTGGTGTTGCTGTGGCTGTGGCGTAGGCCAGCAGCTGCAGCTCTGATTCCACCCCTAGCCTGGGAACCTCCATATGCTGTGGGTACAGTGCTAAAAAGACAAAAAAACAAAATTATGTAATGGATCTTGAACTTCAGTAAATGAGTGCAATATAACCTTTCCTGAGAAGCAAGGTTAGTTATTTAGCTCATCGTCACTAAAAATGCCACTCAGTTTTATGTGTTACCAGTGACAATTGCACACAAAAATTGAAGTGCAAATTACATACTATTTTTAAAATTAAATAAAACGTTTAGTGAAAAGCAGGACTTCATCACAAAATGCTCTTTGTAGCATATATGATTTAATATTTTACTAGGTTTCTACCGGTGTGAATTTTGGAAATGCAAATTGTTGTGATAATTGGCTGCATTTTCTGGCTGAACTCTGAGAGTGAAATATGAGTATTAGAAAGAAAGAAAAAGAAATCAACACAATTTCTTTATACCCACAAGCATGCCTTAGCAGTATTTATTTTAGAATTCTCTTGTGAGGTTGAATGAAGGATGCTCTAGACAAGAGGAATAAATAGACTATGGGGCAGGCCTTAGGATTCGATAAGGGAAAAATCTGAACTTGGACCATATAAATGGGACTACATTCTTTCCTTTGGCTTCAGTGGAATTTCAGTGAAGGGTTTAGCATTCCAGGTTAATCTAAGAGTAAAGTTTCAGTTTTACTGTGGTTATTTCATTTTGATTTTAAATGGCAACAGAATGAATTACTATGTGAAACACCATTTGAATTGAAGCCAATACATTTTTATTTATCCATCCCTATTGAATAAAAAGTGATGTTGGTTTTCCATTTTTTTTTTAAGTTCAATGGAAGTGCTGTATGAAAATCCATGAGAACATTGGATTAATCATATTTCCTAGATAGCCTTTTGGAAACATATTGTTAAAATGTCGAAAAGCTTTTCATTGTCTTTTTCTGTTTTATGCTTTTCTTCTGTCCCCCAATTTTTCTTAAACTTGATGCTGTCTTTCTTTCGTTCTCTTTTGGTCTGCATTTTTAATACGATCTTCAGAAATTTCATATATCTTCATATCACCAAGAAACATTTCTAACCTTCTATCTCTGTATTTCTACAACCATTCCTAATTCTACTTTTATTGCAAAATGTCCCATAACCTAAAATAAATTTTTTGATTGAATATGTTTCACAAGACACACAGCACATTAAAGCAGAAGTCAGCTTCTGCACTACTTTTTCCATGAATCACCTGCTCTTTTCTAATTTATGTAAATGAGGCAATATTCAACTCTCAGGATTGAGTGTAAACTTGGGAGAATAATCTTTAGGCTTAATTCTTATGCAAATCACTGAAAATGTCTGCAAAATGCTCTCTGTTTTTCCCATTATTGTCCCAGCTTTTTGAACTTCGCCTTGATTTATGATGAAGTTAACTATACATATGGATTTCTTTTCATTCTCTTTTTCAAATACAGGTTTTGCCTGAGGTTCTTTTCTGATGCCAGATCAGTAGATGTGACTGGAAAAGACAGACTAGCCCAGGCTGTTCCCAAAATTTTGATGCATTACATAGTGTTGTTTAATGCCAAGTTTTTCTTTACTTCTTCTTTAAACAAAGCGCCATTTAGTACATGCAGTTGCTTCCCAGATATGTAACTGTATAGTAATGTATAATCATTTACGTTAATCTATAGCAATTTATAGTAATTTTATATTGATTATACTGAATTTCAGTCAGAAATTGCATTCCATCATGTGTGGATTCTTAGGAATTTACTGAAGTTTCCTTTGTGGCTTACTACATGATTTTTGTAAATGTTCTTGTATGCTGAAAACAAGCAAAACTGTATTTTCTCTCTATAAATCATTTAATCGTTTTGTTCAAATATTTGTACCTGTATCTTAAAGTAAATTATTGATCTATTTTTCAAAATTGTAGTTCTGCCTCCTTTTGCTTTAAATATTGGAAAGTTAGAAGACATTTCCATAATCACCATGGCTCAGGTTCTTTACCAGCACATGACCCAAGTGTTTGTATCCTATGATTTCTTTTCCTGTAATTTATTTCTCCTGATATTCAAATTATTATCTTGGATTTTTTTAAGACACGTCTCTGATAGGCATTTTTCTATTTTTTTCAAGTTTTCACATCATTGTTTAAAAAATATTTAGTTGAAAACATATTGTTGCATTTAATATATTTTTACACCTACCTTGAGAATCTCTGTATTTTGTTCTGTGAATTTAAACATCTTGCATTTATCTTAATCATAGTAATATTGAGAACTGTTTTTGCTCTTTTTCTGTGCTTCATCTATAGTATATTTTTATTTTTTATTTTTCTCCTTTCCCACATTTCATTTGATGAAACAGTCATTTTTAGTTCTGTTTAAAAGTTATTTATTCCATTTTTATTCATTGATGTTATTCTTAGTTCATAGTTGTTTTTTGTTGTTGTTTTTGTTTTTCTCATTAATTTCTATCGAAAGACTTCTCTTCCACTGGACTTTGCCTGCATGCCTCTTCCCAGGATCTCTCTTTTCCCTGTGCTAGGGATTTTGTATCATCAAGGGTTTTCTGTTTTTTTGTGCGGTTTTTTGGCTGCACCCAAGGCATGTGGAAGTTCCCAAGCTAGGGACTGAACCTGTGCTACAGGAGCAACCAGAGCCACTGCAGTACTGCAGTGACAATGCTGGACCCTTAACCTGCCACCCGGACACTCCAGTATCATAAAGGTTTGGAGCCACCCGGACACTCAGTATCACTAAGGTTTGGAGTCTAAGTCATGAATGTACACTTTCAGGGGTGTGGAGCCATTGCTGGTTTAGACAAAATATACTTTCCTAAGTTATTCACTCTTAATACTATCCTTGCCTTATTTGCATTACCTTTGTGCTAATAGTATACTATTAACAGATGCTTATCGCCATTAGTGAAATTGTTCCATTTGCATAGATAATTCCTCAACTAGTCCCTGAAGTCCTTGCAAACAGGAACTTTTGAGCTTTATTTATTGTATCACAAATAAATTATATGGAATATACTGGATAACTGATAGAACTTTTCAATTGGTGCATAAATGAAGGAACACTCTTCAGGTCACTTAGAACAGTCCTGACCATTGACATTATTGAATATTCACTAAATTTACAGATCCAAGAAAAATAGGATCATCATGGGCTATTAAGGCCTTGGCCTCTAGATTATATTTCTTTTTGCCTATTTTCCATGCCTCTGAAACCAATTTGGTTTTTTTTTTTCTCTTTTGCTGCCAGAATTTATTCAACAGTCCAGGTTTCTTACAGCTCTGGCCTTCCTGTAGGTTGAATACTTAAATCTTTTGACATTTTAAGCCATTATTTAAAAAACAATTTAAAAAGATGTACATAAATGGCTTTAAAAGAGTTTACAGAAGAACATCTTAAAGAATTTGACTTCAGTAGCTTCTACTCTGACAGGGCTGTCTTAGCAACTGTTTAGAAGAGTTTAATAAAGAGTATCTCTGTTGTGAGCTAAATTAATGTCTAATAAGAAGGCAGGAAGTGTTTAATGACCGAAATATGAAAGGGACACGTGAGCCAGTCTACTTCCTCCTGATAAAGGAATTAAGAAACAAGGGGGAGGCAGCAAGAGGCTCTGATTTCCCCAGCTGGGTTTTTGATTGATTTGGAAGTGTTCTGGGAAAGGCAGAAACAAGAAAGATCTTGTTACATGAGCACTTGTGTCTGCAAAATAGCCTAGAATGCTTTCCTTATTTGAAAGAAGCCCAGTGACCCAGTCATCCTTAGGCACTGGACTTTCTCATCTTCAATAACTAACCTTTACAGAATTACGGATTTCAAGCATTGCTTCCACTTTCTCATCTTGCTCCATTTTATTAAAAAATTTTTTTTTGAAATCCAGCTTTGACGCTCATCAGTCTAAATTACATGTGTCTTTATCATCAATACAAATGACACCTTTTCCAATTACTTGGGGAAAAAAGCATTGTACAGCATTTGATGCTATTAAACAGATCTCCTTGGCAGTCCCTTCTCTTTTGAGGTTGCATGATTGCAATTTAAATTTGCTACATCAACTTCTTTTTTTTTTTTTTTTTGCCTTTTGTCATTTTATGGCTGCACACGCGGCATGTGGAGGTTCCCAGGCTAGGGATCTAAGTGGAGCTGTGGCCACTGGCCTGCCCCGCAGCCACAGCAACGCAGGATCCGAGCCGCGTCTGCAACCTACCCTACAGCTCACGGCAACGCCGGATCGTTAACCCATTGAGCAAGGCCAGGGATCAAACCCGCAACCTCATGGTTCTTAGTCGGATTCGTTAACCACTGAGCCACGACGGTAACTCCTACATCAACTTCTTGATTGGAATTCTTTCCAACTATCTCTAAATACAGACTTGAGGGGGGGGTGGGCGGTGCACACCTGTAGCATATGTAATTTCCCAGGCTAGGGGTCGAATTGGAAATGTAGCTCCCAGATACAGCCATAGCCACAGCCATACCAGATCTGAGCCACGTCTGTGACCTACACATCAGCTCACCACAACCCTGGATCCTTAACCCACCGAGCAGGGCCAGGGAATGAACCCACATCCTCAAGGATTCTAGTAGGGTTTGTTACCCCTGAGCTGCGACAGGAACTCCTCAGCCTTTCTTAAGGGTGGGTTCTTTGTGTGTTTGCTTTCATCTCTGTATTCTCACCTTTAGAAATTTCTTGAACCACTCTGTAGATGGCTATTACTATTATATTCTCAATCCTAAACTCTAACTCCTCCCTTTGGCTTTATACCTAAATTTCCCAAGCTTCAGAAATATTGAGACTTGATTTATCAATATTCTCTTCAACATTTATTTCTCATTTCTAATACAATTCTATTTATCTAAGCTCTTTAAATCTGACTCATCAGTACCCAGAGCCGGTGCATCCACTTTGAATTGAAGTGAATGAAAAATATGGAACCCCCAAACACACCACTTTAGCAGAAGGATTATTTTGAGCTAAAAGCACCTGAAAAACAACAGATGCAAGAAGAGCATTCCAATCTTCCCTTTTCTTCCTGGAAAACAGGATATTAAAAACTTCCATGTGGGGAGTTCCTTTCGTGGCTCAGTGGTTAATGAACACGACTAGGAACCATGAGGCTGCAGGTTTGATCCCTGGCCTCACTCTGTGGGTTAAGGATCTGGTGTTTTTGTGAGCTGTGGTGTAGATGCAGACGCAGCTCGGATCCCATGTTGCTGTGGCTGTGGTGTAGGCTGGTAGCTGTAGCTACAATTCGACCCCTAGCCTGGGAACTTCCATGTGCCGCAAGTGCAGCCCTAAAAAGCAAAAAACAAACAAACAAAAACAACTCCCATGTGAAAGATGTGCTCCCCATACCAGGAAAAAAGAACTGTTCTCCAATAGGGGAGCAAAACTGAGAGAACTCTGTACAAACAGACGTTGTTAAAATAATTCAGTTCTTCCTTTAGCTTCCCCACACCGTCTGTTCACTTTTCCACAAGTGCCTCTCTGTCGAACTTGGTATCAAAACATTTGAATTTTGTCATTTCCTTGTCTATTCATTTCCTTATAGTGGATTCCCACCTCATGTAAAACTTAAATAAATTTGTATCCTTTTCTCCTATTAACCCATTTTATCTCTTTAATTTTCAGGCCCAGCCTAAGGAGGTAAAGACAACATGTTAACTCCCCTACAGCATCAATCTGTATTGTTTTCACCTTCCACATTGTTCCTTTTTGTCCCTGTTTGTATTCCTTTTTTTTTTTTGCTTTTTAGGGCTGCACCTGCAGCGTATGGAAGTTCCCAGGCTAGGGGTTGAATTGGAGCTGCAGCTGCCAGCCTAAACCACAGCCACAGCAAGGCAAGATCCAAGCTGCGTCTGCAACCTATGCCACATCTCACTGCAACACGGGAACTTTAAACCACTGAGCAAGGCCAGGGATCGAACGCACATCCTCATGGATCCTAGTCAGGTACCTTAACCATGACAGGAACTCCCCCCGCTTGTATTCTTTTTGGGAGAATGTTATGAAATCTTCTTAAATAAGGTTTGGTTCATCTGGCTGAGAGAATCTTTAAGCACATCATATTGACCAAATCATTTTCTTGCTCCTAAATTTTGAATGGCTCCTCACTACTGGATAACATCCAGTGTCCTTGGTTCAGTAATGAGGGAACCAGTTTATCTCAGACTATGTTTTCATATCATTTTTTCTCAGTACTCTCCCATGTATCTAATTTTGCCTCCAAGATGTGGAATCAGACTGTTCTCAAAATGCCTTCATGGTCCAGTTGGAAATCTACACTGCTGGGGATATTGTATTTTTCTCCCTGCCCATTTTTATTACTAAATAGTTCGCCCAACTGAAATGACATTTTTATCTTCTTTCGCTTAATTTTGTAATTTATCCATGGGTATGCTTACTATTTAAGAACTACTTAGAAAAGTAGTGTATTTAAATTTAACAAAGAGTTATTCTCAGAAAGAAGTATTTCTACTTTCTTACTTTAAGAGAAACCAAATATGGAGGAATGAATCCCCCCGCACCCCCCACGAGTTAGGCACACCATCTAGTGGCGGCTACACCACACTACAGACCTGGCCTCAGGCCAGCATGTCTGAAGATCCACTTTCAAATTTTTCTCAAACATGTCAAACGGACATTTTTTTCCCAGATATAACACAGTACCACAAGAAAAATACTGCATAGCGCTTACTCTATGTGTGGCACTAAACACTGAAAATCCATTAAGTTTGGGTTGATTATACAGGGATAAGTTCAGAGAAAGAGAAGACCTGACGTTTTCATGTGTTAGCATTAATCAGTGATGCACACAGGTCCGCTTTGGAAGAAGAAATTTAAAAAACACGTATAAGCTTGGATAAATCTCTGATAAAGGGTGATAAATGTCTTTCATCCTTAAAGGAACACATGAAACACAGTCAGTGGTGTCATCGCTGAATAAATAGTACATAAGTGTTCGGCAAAAATGGTTCAGAGAAAGCATAGCCTTTGAAGCCAGATGGGTTATCATTATCACTTCTCAAAATTGGGGCACAATCACTAGAAATGACCATTTTCACATGTGAAAATGTGGGGAAAACACCTTCGTTGTGAGTATGAGAAATAATATCTTCAAAAGGTTTGGACTATAGCAGGCATCCAGTAAAAAATAGTAGTCTTTAGCGGTTACCATCCTTTTTACCTTTTATGATTTGTATAGAGAGAATAGCTATTTTTTAAGCTTAAGAACTATTATTTCTATTCCTGAATTTATTTCATTATCACAGTACAGAGTACATGTGCTGATAGACATCATTCCTTTCCATATCAGATGAAAGATAACTCCTATTTAGTAAATATCAGGCAAAAAATGATTACAAAATAAATTTTCTATGTAACCCAATAACTATATATCTACTATGTTTTTTAAAAGTGTTCAGAAAAATAAGTTGTTTCTACTTACAACTTTCCAGTTGCATAATACAGGTTTGCACATCCATTGGAAAATTCTTGAGATCCATTGGACAGGAGAGAGTCAGTGTCAATCTGAAAGAATTAGAGTAATTATTTTATTTATTTATTTATTTTGTCTTTTTGCCTTTTCTAGGGCCTCACTTGCTGCATATGGAGGTTCCCAGGCTAGGGGTCTAATCGGAGCTGTAGCCGCCGGCCTACACCACAGCCACAGCAACGCGGGATCCGAGCCGCATCTGCAACCTACACCACAGCTCACGGCAATGCCGGATCCTTAACCTGAGCAAGGCCAGGGATCAAACTGGCAACCTCATGGTTCCTAGTCGGATTCGTTAACCACTGAGCCACGACAGGAACTCCAAAAGTAACTATTTTAAAAAGAAATATATAATATTATATTAATGATATATTTTTCAAGGTACAACTGGAAAATAATGTTGCTTGGTAATGACTAACATCTATTCAAATAAAATTTGCTCTAGCTTGGGTATGTTGTTTAATGTCAAATAGCTGTATCCTTTGACATAAATATAGTTTTTTTGGGGAGGGGAGAAAAGCTGTATATATAAATATCCAATCACATTTATTTATTTATCTAATTATGTTTTCCTTTAGGGAAGGCTGTAAATGTCTAAGAGAGATCTGTATTTTCAGAAAAGATCCTCGAAAAAGATATTTGAGGGTGAGTTTTATAAACTTAATACCACAGGCTAAAAGACACACTTGCCCCAAATCACACAGACAGCATCCCTAAAGAGACAAGCAGAGCCAAGGTCAGGAGTTTGAACATGAGAAGGCTGGGTGCAGGCAAGAAGTCCCTGGTGGCCACTTTCATCATCTTTGTAACTACACTGTAAAACTTGTTAGTGAACATCCAGAGGGAAAAAAACTCTGATACTAAGTGAAGTCAGTCTGAGAAAGACAAATATCATATGAGATCATTAATATGTGGAATCTAATGAAAAATGAAACAAAAGAATTTATTCACAGAACAGAAATAGATTCAAAGATTTTGAAACCAAACTTACTGTGGGGAGGGATGGATTGGACGTTGGGACTGGCATATACGCCCTACTATATACAACATCCATCAGTAACAAGGACCGATATGGCTCAGGGAAATCTATTCAATGCTCTGTGATGGCCTATATGGGGAAAGAATCTGAAAAAAAAAATGGATAGATGTGTACAGCACTTAGCTGTACACCCGAAATTAACTCAGCATTGTAAGTCACCTATACTCCAATAAAATTTCTAAAACCAATAAACAGAAAAACTCTGAA
This sequence comes from Catagonus wagneri, assembly GCA_004024745.2. Taxonomy (NCBI): domain Eukaryota; kingdom Metazoa; phylum Chordata; class Mammalia; order Artiodactyla; family Tayassuidae; genus Catagonus; species Catagonus wagneri. Next base: position 6,641,606 of record PVHT021183556.1, read on the forward strand.
GAACTTCAAACATTATAGGTATGAGAGAGAGGTTGCCTGTTGTGGGATTACAGCATTTCACCAGATCTTTGCAAGGCCATGAGAGAGCCCTTTGGAATATGTGTGACACTCTGTGCTGACCACACAGACTTCTGACAGGCGAGATGCCCTTTAGCGGCAACCCCGCATTGCAACCATTTCCCTCCTTTCAGAAAGTATGAGTAAAATGGCATTGCAGATAATCCACTACTCCCAAATGTTCCCCCCGCACCGGAAGAGGCTATTACTGAGATATCTCCAGGGATTATCAAGAATCTGTAGCTCCCAAACGTGAGAAAGAGAAGCCCAGATACAAAACAAACCCAAGTTTATTCAAACGAAGTTCTTTTCTGAGAATGTTCTAGCCGGCCCCTTTTATTGACAGTTGTCCCATTGAAATGCACTATATTCCTGAACACCCTGGGCACTCAGATTTAGTCCTTCACCTAAACTCTGTGACCAAAGGCAGATCACTTCATTTCACTCTCTCAGTTTTCACATCTCCAAAATAAGGATAATAATAGTACCTACTCTGGAGAGATATTGTCAGCAATACTTAATACATGTGAAATGCTTAGACAAGTGCTTGACACATAGAAAACACTCAATTGACACATGAGTTATTAAGGATTACTAGTCCGGGCGTTCTCTTCGTGCTTCAGTGGTTAACGAACCCAACTAGAATCCATGAGGATACAGGTTCAATCCCTGGCCCTGCTCAGTGGGTTAAGAATCTGGCGTTGCTATGAGTTGTGGTATAGTTAGCAGATGTGCCTTGGATCTGGCATTGCTGTGGCTGTGGTGTAGGCCAGCAGCTGCAGCTCCAATTCGACCCCTAGCCTAGGAACCTCCGTATGCCATGGGTGAGGACCTAAAAAGCAAAAAAAACACAAAGATCACTAGTCCATTCTCCCCACCCCTGACTTCACCAGAGTCTCGCTAACTTATACAGGATGCACACAAAACAAAAACTATTTAAGTTTGTTTGTTTTTTTTTGTCTTTTTAGGGCCACACCCGCGGCATATGGAGGTTCCCAGGCTAGGGGTCAAATTGGAGCTACAGCCGCCAGTCTACACCACAGCCACAGCAACGCCAGATCCAAGCCATGTCTGTGACCCACCCTACAAGTCATGACAACACCAGATCCTTGACCCACTGAGCGAGGCCAGGGATCAAACCCACAATCTTGTGGTTCCTAGTCAGATTCGTTTCCACTGTGCCACGATGCGAACTCCAAACTATTTAAGTTTTAAGAAAAACAGCCATCAGCTCTACCACCTTCTCCAAAATGGTATTTTTATGTAGGCTACAGACACACATACATCATGGTTTTACGGATGTATGTGTGTCTGTAGCCTACATAAAAATACCATTTTTATGGGATACTCTTAGTGGGGTCCAGATGACATAATCTGAGAGACATAAATGGACAGACATGAAACTGCCAAATTGTTAAGAGTCCCAGAGGATCCTGTGACAATTAATTCAAGTCAGAGTCCATAGCACATGAAAATAATTCACAGAGTTTACTCTTCAAAAGCAATTTTCTCCAAACTCAACCAGGTTAAATGATCCTGTTAAGTATGATCTTATACATTTGCAAAGTTCTCTCTCAAAAACTAAAAGGCAATTGTAAAATCAGGTGGACACAATGTTCCCTGTCTTGTGAAAGAGCTTATTAGAAGTGTATGCACAAGTACGTCTGGAACACACACACGTTAATTTCCCAAACATCCAAGGCTCTCCTGCCAGCCAGTTTGAAATGTTGGCTTGGAGAATTAATGTTGTGACCTTTTGTATGGAAGTAAATAGCATTCTCAGAATCTTTTCCAGGCTCTCACCATGCATGTGATGTCAAATTCATATCCTAGCTATTTTTCTGGCGTAAAATGAGAGACATTACATAATTCTTAAAAAAAAAAAAAGGCGCAGGAAAGGAATTATTTGGCAAAGAAAAACACTGTTGGTAGAACTTTTGTCATAAATCATGTCCTGAAAAAAAATCTATTTATTGACTTTCTTTTTGTTTAAGGTACAATACAATTGCTTCCTTAACAGCACAGGGATGTGTCAACTTGGAGACTGTGATCCTGAACTTCTTTATCAAAACATTACACATAAATTAAAGATTTGTCACGACCACATCAAAAGAAAACCAAATCAAGAGGCAATTAATTACATTCTACTGTTTTGGAAATATCTTCTTGTGTAACAGAGGACACTAAGTTCTCTTTCTGAGACAAGACACAAAAACAGGATATGCGTTTTTTAATTTTTCTCTTTAAAAGTCTTGGCCTAGTGAAGTAGTAATATTAAAAAAAAGATGACCCTAATCTATGACAAGCAATTCATTTCATTAAAATCAAGGTATTACCTATTTTCAAACAAGCATTGCCTAGAGTATGCAGTTTATCTCACTCATAAATTGAAGTAGTTAAAAAAAAGATTTTCTGATTCCCTTTTAAGCTCTTTAAGCAAATGAAAAGTATCATATTAGTTTCTAATATTTCTCAATTTAGTGTTATAAAGACAACTGCCTCTTAATTATCAGCTTTGAGATATTAGCTGTAATATCATAATAGATTACATACCTCTTTGCTTACTATATGGTAAGCAAGATTTTATTTATTTCTTATGATGAATTTATAAGACAGGTAAAATATACTATCCATATTTAGAAGTAGAGAGATTGAGGGGTTAACTCTCCTAAGATTAAAAAGCATAAATTGGTGGTGCTGAATTAGCAGCTCTGGGGGGTCTAACTGTAGATTTTATGCCCTTGGCTTTTATTGTCTACTGTCTTTCAAAGGTTTAGAGTAGTTTTCATGAAAACGAGTTCTCTAATAACGACTTTTAAAATTTATATTTCTATAACTCAAGAAATGATACATTTCATACATGATTAGTTATATTTAAAGTCAGAGATACATGAATTATTCTTCCCCAAAAGATGAGCAATTAAACTTTAGAAAATATAAGGAGCCTACCCATGGATATATGTTTACTCGAGTGATTGATATTTTATCATGAATGATTCCAGAAAGAGTAAATAACTCTCCGGAGACATTAGATTGCTGGAGCACTAGAAGGAAGACAGGATCTAAAGTTCAGATTGGAGCTCTGTTGTCATCTGATTGTAGGGACAACCATGAAGCCATCACCAGGGCAGTCTCTCTATTGGTATGGTCCCTTTAAGAAGTTGATAGAAGCTGTGGGCCTCTTTAGAAAAATGTGATAACACTCATGCAAAATTGTCTTTACAACATAAACTTCATAGCATTGTAAACTGATATCCCTTGAATAAACTGCATCTTAAAAAGTATCTGTCAAGATAAGTTTACCTTTTCTCTTTAGAAAACAATGTCAAAGTTCAAAAAATAGTTACTTAGTGTACAAGTGATCTTTAATTCTTTCCACAACTGAATTTTAAAGTGATCATATTTAGCTTAAATAAAATTTAAAATTGTGTTATGATCTTTGACAAGTCCCTGTGCATGGTATTTTTTTATATAAAGTTTCTTCTTGATTGTTGACTATTATCAATGCAGTAATGCTTCTGTACTAAGTAGTATCAGTGAAGTAAGCTGTAAATAATATTCAACTGCCCGTGATGTACTTCCATTACCCTGTGATGAGGATATGACCATCCCCACTTCAGAAGTGATAAAACTGAGACTTAGATAGACTGATAATTTCCAAGAGACCACAAATTTGCTAATTTACGGATTCTAGAAAATATCAAAACTTAAGCCTTTTTTGGATTTGTTTTCTTTGGGGAAAGTTAAAAATAAAGACCTTTGTGCTAAGTGCATGCTTGGCACTATCCTGGGTGCTTTACGTACATTATCCCGAGCTGAAGGTAATTAGTATTTTCACCATCATGCATGTAAGGGAAACGAGCCTTTCACAGGTAAAGAGACCTGCCCCAAATCACAGCAAGTAAATCGCAGATTCAACTCTTGCGGGGTCTACCATCCTTTCACCAGAGCCAATTCTCGGGGCTGTTTATGTGGTTGCTAATTCCGAGAGCTAACATTCCCCTGGACAAAGAGAAGACTTGCTTACAGCTTGCTATGAAAGCAGTGGATTCCCCAGACTCAGTGTTCCACGGCCATGACGCAGACTGGGAGTGTGCTGTATTCATCTGGGCCTGAGGCATTGTTCTCAGGAGACCTGAGGACAATGGACACATTGGGCAAATATGTTGACACTCGTGCTGCTTGCTTGCAGTTAGTAATAAATTCCTTGGTCTCTGACCCTGACGTCCTGTGTGTCTTCGGTCAGCACACATGACATACATAATAGGCTAACTCCATACGTAGAATGAAATGAAACTCCAAACTTGACAATCTGGAGTCATGAGTTTCGGTCCAACACCCTCACTTGCAAAGCACTCCACTAAAAAAGTAGAAATATAATTCATGGATATCATTTAGAAGTTCAGACAGTTATATAAAACATATCAAAACAGCTATAGCTTTGCCCTACGCATCCTGACTCCCAGTTCAGTCCTAGCTCCTCAGAGGCAGCCTTCCTTAGATATTTGTGGCTTATATTCACATATCTAAATCACTAAATATTATGCTTGATTTGTAAAATTTGTGAAACTGTCTATTTATTTTCTACAAAAGAATATAAGAATTCACTTCGCTTCTACTACCCTCCAGCAGTATTCAAAAGTGGTTAAATGGATATTCAGTGTTTACATGTGAATGTATAATTATTGTTCATGGTTTAGCTTTGTCCTTTGCTATAACTGCAGCTCTCGTACAGCATTTTGTTTTCCCCAGTGTTAATAATTGTCTCATTTTAATAATCACTTCAGTTTCTGTTCCCTGCTATTACTTTAAACTCAACAAACTCCCTATCAGGACCAAGTCCCTCTCAGTGATTAAAAACAGCAGGCAAGGTATCAGTTCCTTGATTTTCATGGAAATTTCTATTTCTTTTTCACTTCTTCCTTTCTGGTCAGATATTGAATCTTTGTATTGATAGTGTGATTTTCATATCCTTTCTTTCCTATTTTTCAACTTAATAGCTTGATTCTACTTCTTGGCAGATGTCTTCATTTCATCTTCAAATAGTCTACTGATTTGTTTTTCCACTTTGGTCTACTTTCTGATCTTACTGTGCTCTGAATGACTTCATTTCTCCTTTCCCGGAAGTATCTTATTTCATGCCTGCCCTTGTCTCATCTGTCCAGAGGTTTTTTTTTTGTTTGTTTTTTGTTTTTTTATGGTTTCTTCTGCTCTCTGCATTTTCTCTTGAGTCATTTCTTTTCTGTTTCTTTCATTTTCTTCTCTTTGCTCTTCATTTCCTCTGCATGTTTATTCTGGCCTCTGCTTCTTTTCTGATTATTGTTCATATTGTAGGACGTACTCCAATGACTGTTTATATTTAAGAATGAGATACTAAAAACTATTTGGAGTTCAGTTAGCAGCAGATGGTTCATTGAGTAATGGCTCCCCACTGTTGGATGATTGCCCCAATTTTTCCTTGGTGATTCCCCAAGAGAATCTTTCTTCTTGGGCATCTTAGGATAACAAGGGTATCACCCCTCTGTGTGTAGAACTTACACAACCCTCCTTTTCTTGGAATGAGGCTTAATGACAGATGCCAGTTATGCCTGGAGTTCCTAATCCAGAAGCTCTTGGCACAAGCTTGTGGAGGTTTTCTGCCCTCCTGCTTTCTGCCCTGTTCAGAAAGCAAAAGGTAGACCCAAGTCTGAGGAACATGTGCAAGAATATCAAGACTAGAGCGGGCTCGCTGTTCTTCCTATGACATTGACATCAATTTTTTCCTTTAACTCCTTTCTTAAGTTTTAGCAGCCTCAAATTTCTAAAAGTTTGAGGATATTATTTTCTTCCTTTTCAGCTCACCACTTGACTTTGGGCTATCTCTGTTAAGTCAACTTTCACAAGTGCATTCATTTCTGAGCTTGCTAAAATTTTTTGTCATCACCCATCTGTCACTGTTTTCTTTCCCATTACTTTCATCTTCCTGTGTGTTATGTCATTTTATTCCTTATTCAGTTTATTTCTCTGTTGTAGTAGGTTTAAGGAGGAAGTACAGATAAACGGATAAGTTCAATAGGTCGGGTTTGCTAGGACATTCTGCTTCTTTCTTTAAACAAGCAGGAAAGCAGATCTCTCATGAAACATCACAGATGCTGCATTTGTAAGTTGAACAAAATTTTTTTTTCTAGCACAACTTTTGTTAACAAAGGAACTGCTTGCCATTTAAAAATTTCAAAGTCCTATGAGATTTCCAAAAACAACTCATAAAAAACAAGTTTAGTCTTTGATCATGTGAGCCAGGGCAGAGCAAAACAAAAACAAGGAGCTGAGAGACATCATCTGTTTCATCTGAACTCATACTGAAAGACACAATTCTGAATTATTCCATAACTTTTCTCAAAATATCAGAAGAAATGCAGGCAGTTCATAATGGGTGGCACCATTTTCCAAGTTCAATAGACTTGATAAAAACAACTGTATAGCCATAATCATATAGGCCTCTCTCTCTCTCCCTCTCTCTCTCTCTCTCTCTCTCTCTCTCTCTCTCTCACACACACACACACATATATACACACTGCATTTTAATTCTATCAAGGGAAATCTTTTGGACATTATAGTTTTGCTGAATTCTTCCAAACTATCTAGTGGTATATTCTTGTAACTTAGGTCACTCCAAAATCTGCCTGAAATGAAACAATGCCTTATAATTAAAAATAAATTATACCTTTCTTAAAGTTAACTTTCAAATTAGCAAGAAAATAAGCAAACTTGCTTTGCTTGCACCTGTCATGGCTCCCCTGATAATCCATCATGAATCCACATCACAGAAGAGTCAAGGATTGAACTTTAGGTCAAAAGACTCCATCATTTAAAATATATGTATTTGTCATACAATACATTTTAAAACTGCACCCCAAAAAATCAAATATCTGGGTATAAACCTGACCAAGGAGGTAAATGACTTATATGCTGAGAACTATAAAACATTAATCAAGGAAATTAAAGAGGATTCAAAGAAATAGAAAGATATTCCATGCTCCTGGGTTAGAAAAATTAATATCATAAAAATGGCCATACTACCCAAAGAAATCTACAGATTCAATGCAATCCCCATGACAAATTTCACAGAACTAGAACAAACAATCCAAAAATTTATATGGAACCACAAAAGACCCAGAATTGCCAAAGCAATCCTGAGGAACAAAAACCAAGCAGGAGGCATAACTCTCCCAGACTTTAGGCAATATTACAAAGCCACAGTAATCAAGACAGTGTGGTACTTGTACCAAAACAGACATACAGAACAATGGAACAACGTAGAGAACCCAGAAATAAACCCAGACACCTATGGTCAATTAACCTTCGACAAAGGAGGCAAGAATATAAAATGGGAAAAAGACAGTCTTTTCAATAGTGGGGATGGGAAAACTGGACAGCCACATGTAAATCAATGAAACTGGAACACACCCTCACACCATGCACAAAAATGAACTCAAATTGGCTTAACAACTTAAATGTAAGGCACCACTAAACTTCTAGAAGAAAACACAGGCAAAACATTCTCTGACATCAACCTTACAGATGCTTTCTCAGGTCAGTCTCCCAAGGCAACAGAAATAAAAGCAAAAATAAACCACTGGGACCTAATCAAACTGATAAGCTTTTGCGCAGCAATGGAAACCATAAAAAAGAAAAAAAAAAGACAGCCTATAGAATGAGAGAAAATAGTTTCAAATGATGTAACAGACAAGGGCTTAATCTCTAAAACATACAAACAACTTATACAACTCAACAGCAAAAAAGCCAACAACCGAACTGAAAAATGGGCAAAAGACCTGAATAGACATTTCTCCAAAAGAAGATATACAGATGGGCAACAAGCACATGAAAAAATGCTCAACATCATGCTCAACATCACTGATCATTAGAGAAATGCAAAGCAAAACTACTATGAGGTACCACCTCACATGAGTCAGAATGACCATCATTAATAAGTCCACAAATAACAAATGCTGGAGAGGGTGTGGAAAAAAAATGAACCCTCCTGTACTGTTGGTGGGAATGTAAATTGGTACAACCACTATGGAAAACAGTATGGAAGTACCTTAGAAAATTATACATAGAACTACCATATGACACAGCAATTCTACTCTTGGGCATATATCCGGACAAAGCTTTCCTTGAAAAACACACATGCACCCACATGTTCATTGCAGCACTATTCACAGTAGCCAAAACATGGAAACAACCTAAATGTCCATCAACAGATGTTTGGATTAAGAAGATGTGGTATAGGAGTTCCCGTTGTGGCTCAGTGGTTAACGAATCTGACTAGGAACCATGAGGTTGTGGGTTCGATCCCTGGCCTTACTCAATGGGTTAAGGATCCAGCATTGCCATGAGCTGTGCTGTAGGTTGCAGACGCGGCTTGGATCCCACGTTGCCGTGGCCATGGCGAAGGCCAGCAACTACAGCTCCTGTTAGACCCCTAGCCTGGGAACCTCCATATGCCATGGGTGTGGCCGTAGATAAGGCAAAAAGACAAAAAAAAAAAAAAAGATGTGGTATATATACACAATGGAATACTACTCAGCCATAAAAAAGAACAAAATGCAATTTGCAGCAACATGGATGGAATTAGAGACTCTCATACCAAGTGAAGTAAGTCAGAAAGAGAAAGACAACTATCATATGATATAACATATCTGGAATCTAATATATGACACAAATGAAACTTTCCAGGGAAAAGAAAATCATGGACATGAAGAACAGACTTGGGTCACTTTGATGTACAGTAGAAAATTGACAGAACACTGTAAAACAGCTATAATGGAAAAAATAAAAATCATTATAAAACAAAAAATAAAAATATATTTTTTTTCATTGAGTAATAAAAAAGGGAAAAATTTTTTAAAAGTATTAAATTCATAATAACATATAACTTTTACTGAAAAAGTCAAGTGGAAGGATACATGTATTTTGTCTTTTTATATATCCTAACATATCATCTTCTCAAACAGTTGCTATGAAGTCATATGCCTGCAAAAGGGTATTAGACTCCACTAAATGCTGCATCTTCTTAATTCCTGCCAGTGTGCTTATAAAAAAATGCTTTCTTGTTTGTTACTTTTCATTTTCTCCCACATCAGTGCTATAATTCTTACTTCAACTGTCAGGTAAAATTTAGAAAACTTAAAAGAAGAAAGGTCCATTACATTTGCTCATGTTTTTGCTGACAGTTTCCTTTCTTCCTTCTTGAAGGTTTGATGCTTTTTCTTTACTGTTTCCTTTCTGTTTAGACAACTTCCTTTTGCTATACTTTCAAAGGGGAGGTCTACTTGTGACAAATTCTTAGTTTTCCTTTCCCCAAGAATGTCTAAATTTCCCCTTCATTCCTGAAAGGTATTTGCACTGGGCACAGATTCTAGAATGACAATTCCTTTCTTTCAGCACTTGAAAAATGTGTCACTTCTTTCTGGCCTTTATAACTTCTGATGGGAAATTAGCTATCATTTCAAGTTGTTTTTCCCCTAAGGGAAAAAAGGTGTTTTTTCTCTCTGGATGTTCTCAGGATTTTTATTTAGTTTTCAGAAGTCTGTTATGAAGTGACTTAGTACAAACATCTTTGGGGTTTATTAAATATCTTGAATCCACAGGTGTACGCCTTTTGCAAAATTTATAAACATTTCAGCCATTAACTTCTCTGATTTTTTTTGTAGTTCTATCCCCTATTCTCTCTTTCCATTTGAGACTCCGATGACATGAATGTTAGATCTTTTGTTATACTGCCACCTATCCCTGAGGCTCTGTTCTCCCTGGCCCCCAATCTCTCATTTCTCGGTTGTCCAGACTGGGTAATTTTTATTATTCCTACAGCTCACTGATTCTTAACTCTGTCCTTTCCACTTTTCTACTGAATCAACTACTAGGTTTTTATTCTAATTAATCGTATTTATTAGTTCCAAAATTTTATCTTCTCTTTCTTTGCTGATGCTATTGTTTTTCATTTGTTCCAAGCACAGTACTCAGTGAATCATTCTCATCATGGTCATTTTATTTATTTATTTATTTATTTATTTATTTATTTATGTTTATCTTCTTAGGGCTGCACCTGTGGCATATGGAGGTTCCCAGGCTAGGGGTCAAATTGGAGCTGTAGCTGCCAGCCTACACCACAGCCCATGACAATGCCAGATCCCTAGTCCACTGAGCAAGGCCAGGGATTGAACCCAAGTCCACGTGGATACTGACTGGGTTCATTAACCACTGAGCCATGACGGGAAGTCCATCATGGCCACTTTAAAGCTGCCGATAATTCTAGGAGTTCCCATCATGGCTCAGTGGTTAACGAATCTGACTAGGAACCATGAGGTTGCGGGTTCTATCCCTGGCCTTGCTCAGTGGGTTAAGGATCTGGCGTTGCCGTGAGCTGTGGTGTAGGTTGCAGACACGGCTCGGATCCTGCGTTGCTGTGTCTGTGGTGTAGGCCGGCTGTGGTGTAGGTGCGGGTGTGGCCCTAGATAAGGCAAAAAGACCAAAAATAAATAATAAATAAATAAATAAAGCTGTCAATAATTCTAGCATCCTCATCATCTTGATGTTGGCATCTATTGACTGTTTTTTCATTCAACTAAGAAACTTCTGGTTCTTTGCATACTGAATAACTTTTGGTTAAGGCCTACACATTTTTATGTTATTTTGTGAGACTCTGGATCTTATTTAAATACTCTATTTGCACTGGCTTTCTCTGACACTGCTCTGTTAGGGCAAGGGGGTATGAGTGCTACCTTGGTGCTTCCAGTTAGAGGTGGAAGTCCAGTTCATTTTCCAGTCTGAGACATATGAAAAAAAAATTCATCACATGAATTAACTTCCATGTTGCTTCTTGAGTTCCAAGGTCCTTAGTCAGTCAATCTTCTTACCTTTATCAGTGGAAGCCTCAAGTCTGTTATACATAACGTACCCAGGGTCTTTAGTTGTACTTAGCAGAAGAAATAGGGAAACATATTTGCTCCATCTTCCCAACATCTTTTGATACTTATGCTTTTTATTAATTTTCCCAAAAGCTTCAAAATTCTCTTGCTTAGACCCAGGATTTACCATTAAGCTATTCATTCATATGGTAGCACTGTGCTTAACTGGTGATGAGACCTGAAATCTTCCTTTATGTCTTATAATTAATTCAGAATTATACTAACATACATTAGTTAGTTTTCAGAAATCTGATGAAAGTTCAGGTCACAGTAGCATGAGGTCACATTATCATTCTTAGGATGATGATAAATGAATTGAAAAGAAATTTGGTCACGTGAAAGAGAAAAACAGGAAAAACAGATATAATATGTTGGGATAAAGAGGTTAGCATTATTTTTAAAACCACTTTGCAGAAAAAAGTTTTCAAAATCACTGAGGTACTAAGATTAAATTTTCATTCCTGTTATTTCTATTTTATAATATTATCTGGCAAATCTCCCTGATACTGGGCAGATGAAAACTCAAAATCAAATGTATCCATTCGCAACGAGAAGAAAAATTAACAAAAGAGAAAAACAGAGAGATAAAATCTAAGGAAGCAGTGTTCAGTCTAAAGCCCGATATTAAGTTTAACTTGATACCTTTAAAACATGTTACTGGTGATGGGAATATTTTTGAGGCAGTTGCCTGTTGCTATAAATAGAGCATATTGTCTTTCCTAAGAAATATGACATGAATTCTGGTCCCAAATTTCTGGTTTTTTTAATTGAACTAAATGATGAAATAATTATGGAAAATTTAAGAAAATTATTTTATTTTATAATATTTTTCATGTGGGACACAGACCTTCAAATATATTCCTATAAGAAGCTATTTACTGAATTTATACGTGTTTAATACTTAATGAACAGCCAAAGTGGAATGAGTTATAAAGTTCAACTGTCAAGAAATGGTTTTATTAGAGCTTATATTGTGGTATTAATTATTGTGATGTTTTGGTATTAGCTTTAAAAGGCTACATGATCTTTTAAGAAATGTATAGTAAATAACTGAAATGTAAATAAAATCTTTTTCTAAAGGATGACCAGAGAAACTTAAAGGTATCAAAAACTACATATGCTTGATAAATAATTCATGAAAAATGGGTCCCATACAAGCAAGCCTAAATATTTTGTCACCTATAAATATTTAAAAGGAGTATGCATACGTAACAAAAACAACATGGGATTCAGCTACATTTAGTTTGTCTTTAAACCACCCACCAACTTGACTGATGTAAGAACCTGGGCCATTTGTTTTAAAAGGAGATTTTCAAGAATTACTCATATAGTTCCTGGATATGGAATTTTTTTTTTTTTTCGGCTGTGCCCTTGGCATGCAGAAGTTGCTGGGCTAGGGAGTAAACCAGTGCCACTGCAGCAACTTGAGCCACGGCAGTGACAATGCCAGATCCTTTAATTGCTAGGCTGCTAGGGAACTCCCTGGATCTGGAATTTGGTGCATTATTGTTGATTAAATACGTTTGGAAAACGGTTTATCAGATGAACTTAAGTGGAACAAAGAAAGCACTCAATCAAAAATTTCCAAACACTCACTAAAAATTAAAAAGAAAAATGCTTCCCTGTTTCAGTGAAATCAGGATTTCAAGCCTATGGCTCACCTTATTGAATAAAGAACATTTCCATTCTTGAATATTCTCAACAATTTGTTGTCTGTAGTAACTTCGTGAAAGTTGGCTCCCTTTTCATTGGCAAAGAACAAATCAGGTTTCCAAATGGAGTCCAACATGGAAGGGTCTAGGTCTAAAGAGTCATCAGGATATTCGCTGTATGCAAGACGGGGATCATTCCATTTCTGACGGAGAAAGATATTCACTCTGTAATCCTGTGACAAAAGAAAGAAAGGGGAAAAAGGTCTGCTTTAAAAGTTTAGAATTATATGCATCAGTCTTTGGGCTTCTCTGATAACACAAAGCCACCGACACCCTTGGGAGCCACCCATACCTCTCAGTCCTCACTTGTTACCACCAAGAGTCATTCTTGTTCTGAGGCTTTGCCCACATTTTTGGCGCTCTATATGCCTCCAAAGAGAAGGGCACAGAAGAGCTTGATTTTATCACACTTATATTTTGCTATTTCATTCAAATTTTACCCTTTTGGTTTTTCAAAATCAAATAGTGGTTTGCTATTAGACATTCAGAATAAAAATATTTTTGTTTTATTTTGCTTTGCATTTATTTTCCAGAACCATATCTTTTAGCAAGTATCCATTAACATCCAGAACGCATTTAGTGAAATTTTTTTGAAAGCTGTCTATTTTGTGAAAATGACCATACATACTTCTTTACAACAAAGGCACATTTTCTCATATTTAATATAACATGTAAGGTCTGTAATATTGGTGATTCAGTAAAAATAAAAGGTGGTTTGGGAATAATAAAGGAACATTATTGCCAGTAATCCTTTAAAATTTGACTTAGGAGATTTCCCAGTTAGACTTTTCGTAGTAAAGTTAAAAGAAGAGTCAATGATTATAATCAAATTCTTGCTCACAATTTCTGGATTAATGTATAGAGAGACAAAGATTGATAGCCATGTGCATGTGTGAGATTTGTACACAGTCTATGAATTTAAGCACTATTACTTTATAAATATAATTTCTCCCTTAGACTTTTGAAATGAGCAAATAAACATGCAGACTTCATTATAAGCATTCATAAAGTGAACATTTTAATAAAGCTTTATTTCCATGGTAAATGGCCAAGGCTGGAGATATTCAGAGAAATGGAATACCAGCTTTCATCTATTTTTTCATTCCTTAAATACCAAAGGGTAACCAAGCAACTCCAAAGAATGCTTCCATAATATCAGACCCACAGATTGCTTATCTTGCAGGTAGGTCAAATTCAGTTTGTAGTGAATGTTGCAAATGTATACATCCCCTTGGTCACAATTAGTGCACTAAGACCTCTGTTTTCTAACGGTAACTGGGTTACATGCCAAGTAATATTTTTTTCTGCTTGCTAGCTGCCCCAGGTATCTTCCAAAGTGACAGTGGAACCAAGGTCACGTCAGGTTTTTACCACAAGTCTCATGATAATGTGGAAATCTCACCAGCCTCAAGGATCTGCAGACCCTAGAAATGGGGATGTATAAACAAGCTCCCACCAGCCAAGGATAGGTCATCCTATCAGAGCCCCAAGAGCACAGCTCCGTGGCTGTGACTGGGTCTCATGTCCCGAGATGCCCTGCAATCTGTGGAGCACCCTAACTACCCTCAAATGAACTGGTGACCAGACAAAGTCAGTTTCTCTCTGCCTGACATCTAGGGGAAGGCTAAAGCCAGGTAGGCTCTGATGATACCTGCCAGGAAAAGTAACTGACTAGTAAAGAATTTCCTTTTGGCAAGTTCCTATTGTGGCTCAGCAGGTTATGAACCTGACTAGTATCCATGAGAACGTGTGTTCCATCCCTGGCCTTGCTCAGTGGGTTAAGGATCCGGCATTGTCCACGAGCTGTGGTGTAGGTGGCAGACGTGACTCAGCTGTGGCTATGGCATAGGCCAGTGGCTGTGCTCCGATTCCACCCCAAGCCTGGGAACTTCCATATGCCACGAGTGCAGCTCTAAAAAAATTAAAAATGAGCTATCTTTTAAAAAATGAAGTATTGTTATACTGTAACTGATTTATTGATTGAGAACATTCTGCATCTGCTCTCCACTGTGAGGCTAACAATACTTTTAAGCCGCAGCATCTGTAATAAAATGTAGTTGGCTCTCCTCATTCTTATCTCATTGGTTTAGTGATAAACTTTGTAGACACAGTCTCAGATCATCCAGGAACACTTTTTGCTTCAGGAATGAGCTAAAAAGACACCAAGTACCCGTCCATTTCTATTTCTAAATCACACAAGGAAAACAATCCACCATCATACGTCATCAAGGCCAAATGTTATACTGCAGCCAGTGTGCTCTTTCTGTGAATAACCAGAACTATCTTTGCTTTCTAATATGTTTAGGTCTTTGGTTTAGGGCCAGAGTCCAAAGCAAAACTGAAAAATGACCATTTCCTGAAAACCCAGAAACTTAGATTTTCACAGTCCTCACAACTTTGCCTGCAAATGAACATCATGCCGGAAGCTTCCCTACTAAACAAGCAAATGCAGCTTTTCCAAAAAGAGCCCTTGGGGGTTCTTGTTTTGTTTTGTCTTTTTCGGCTGCATATGGCATGTGGAAGTTCCCAGGCCAGGGACTGAACCCGCAGCGCAGCAGTGACCCAAGCTGCTGCAGTGACACAATGGGATCCTTAACCCACTGCACCACAAGGGAATTCCTGAAAATGAACTTTTTTTTTTTCTTTCTCTTTTTGCCTTTATCTAGAGCCACACCCGCGGCATATGGAGGTTCCCAGGCTAGAGGTCTAACAGGAGCTGTAGCCGCCGGCCTTCGCCACGGCCACAGCAACGCGGGATCCGAGCCGCGTCTGCAACCTTTACCACAGCTCACGGCAACGCCGGATCCTTGACCCACTGAGCAAGGCCAGGGATCGAACCCTCAACCTCATGGTTCCTAGTCGGATTCGTTAACCACTGAGCCACGAAGGGAACTCCCTGAAAATGAACTTTTAAGCCTAACTTCTTATGGCCAATTTGTTCCGCTTATGCTCAGTAATTGATTATATTAATTACTTTCAAACTCTGATTATACATGAAAATGTGCAGAGGAAAGGGTATAAAAGGACCCTTAAAGAATATAACACCAGCCTAAAAGAAATCCTTGCAACTCATTCTAAAATAACTTGCTTACAATAAAAGACTATGGATGAAAAAGAAAACAGCTTTGCAAAATAGAGACTAATGGATATTAATGAAGCATATACAAAAAATGTTAAATGGACTTCCCAAAGGAAGGCAGTTTAAAAATTCAGTCATTCCTTGGCTCTACTTAAAGACTAAGTGTTTTATTAATGGAATATTCCCTATTCACCTGGGCTATGCTTCTGTAAGGATAAAGGTGTAGAAAGGTTATGTGTGAGTTTAAAAAAAGACAACAATAAATATGAGATAATATATCATGGGACTGAAATCAAGGTTCCCAGGCTAGGGATCAAATCGGAGCTGTAGCTGCTGGCCTACACCACAGCCACAGCAACACAGGATCTGAGCCGCATCTGCAACCTACACCACAGCTCATGGCAACACTGGATCCTTAACCCACTAAACAAGGCCAGGGATCGAACCTGCGTCCTCGTGGATTCATTAACTGCTGAGCCACAAAGGGAACTCCTGCATCTCGCATTTCTAAAATCTACATATACTGAATCTATTCATAAGTCTTTATAAGGCAGCTGAATTGACATTTATGTACATGGAATCATAACATTTTAGGACAGAGACATCAAAGATTCTCTTTTCCATAAACTTGTTTTGAAGTAATATACATTTTTGCAAACCCTTATAGAAACTCTAATTTTATTTTTTCATCATTATTGCATGCTACATAATTATTTTTAAATGTTATATCAGTATATTATTAATATTGTGCCACAGTGATAGAAATATAATTATTATTTCATAATATAGAAAGACTAAATTTTGACATTTTAAAAGTCAGAATTGATTATTATTTTTAGAATGAGGGTATTATGCTATTTAATTGCTTTAAATTCATTGTGTAGGAAGATACTTTGCTTACCAAGTAAAATTATATATCATGTTTAGTTTTAAAAATAAGTATCCATTAAAATGTGGTTTAAATTCCATCTGTATGTAACATAGTAGAAAACAAAACCACACTAGATTTTCTAACCTAGTATTTGAAATTCTTAAATTATGAGGTACAAAGAAGTAATAGTTCTATTAGGCGAATACCAGGCTCAGGAGTAAATCTTCTTGGGATCAAATGTCAGTTCTCCCTATGAATAACTTTCTAATTTCCCTGTGCCTTTTTTGTTCAGCTTTGAAATAGGGACGATAATAACAGCATTTCCTCTGATAGGGTTCTTGTGAGCAATGAATTGATTCACCTGAAGTACTTAGAACCACACTCATTAAATGTTAGACCCTTAAAATTAGAAGCCACATTAAACAGAAATTTGCTCTTCTTTTCTGCTTCTAAATGAGTTTTGAAGTACTAGAGGCATTTTGATTTGAATTGGGGATAATTGAATTTGCCATAGAAGAATATGGGACAGATAATTGTAATGCTAAAATCTGGTGAATAATATCTTTGCGAATTTACAAAACTATTATGTTAAGCTTATTATTCACTTTTGTATTTTAAGGTTTATATATTTTTTTTTTTTTCTTTTTAGAGCTGCACCTGCGGCATGTGGAAGTTCCCCAGTTAGGGGTTGAGTCAGAGCTGCAGCAATGCCACAGTCACAGCAATGCCAAATCTGAGCCATACCTGTAACCTATATGGCAGCTTGTGGCATCCTTAATCCACTGAGTGAGGCCAGGGATCGAACCCACATCCTTGCAGACGCTATATGAGATTCTTAACCTGCTGAGCTACAATAGAAAGTCCAACATTTCTATATTTTTATATTTTTTGTCTTTATTCAATTGTCGTTCTTCCCTCTTTACATGTAAATATACAGACATATATATTAAATGTGTTTGAGTATATAAGGTCCTTTTTCATTATAGTAAAGACAGCTGTTCACTTTTCACTTTACTAGATGTTATACTAGGTGTTTCATGGATTACTCCTACTATCCTCAGAGCAATTCTACAAAGCAGATATTATTATCAGATATGTTTTGCTTCATAGATGTGGAGAATGGGACAAAGATACATTAAGTAACTTTCAATAGGATTACAGAGCCAATAAGTTGCAGAGCTAGAATCAGACCCAGAACGTCTGGTTTCATTATAAATTGACTGCATGATGCACTTCCACTCATGATTGCCCTGTATGCAAACCAAAAAGTTGATAAACTAATACAAAGATTCTGGTTTATGGAGTTTATTATTTTTTTTTCAGTAAGGAATTTGGGGATTCACTGATGAACATGCTCCCTGATGGGAAACTACAAGCACTATATCTAGGTGTTCCCAGATTCACTCTCACAGATGCCATGTTGCCATTTCTCTATAATTGGTACCCTAGTGGGAGACCAAATTTAGTAGAAAGTGCAGCCCAGCCTATCAGCTAAAATGACATGCAGAATATTACTTTCATCTTTTGCTGTATAGAGGAGTATGAGATTGCTAGACACTAACTGAAACAACCAATTAGAAAAAAAAAGCAGAAAAAAATAATCATCTGATGTTAACAAAGAAATGCAAGTGCTTCTCTTTCCTATAGTCCATGATTCAGTTACTTTTTAAATCCCATAGTACTTTTAGGTAATTTCTAACCCAACAGCCTACCTCCATCCCTTTCCTCCTGTCTTTTCTCCCTGCCTTCTCACTCCTTCATCTCTACTCTTCCCTTCTCTGTTCCTCTCTTTTTCTGTCTCTGTCTTCCTCTGTCTTCCTCTCTCCCTCCCCCTCTCTCTCCCTCCTGCCTCTCATCACACATGCACAAAGCATATATTTGAGCACACGTACGTTGAAAAGTTGAGACAGATTATATTTATTTTAGCTAAAAACAACAGAATGTATTCAAATTAAAAATGTGAAAAGATCAGTGATATCCTCAAAGTTATTCAGAGTTGTTCATTACACATCACATGTTGCCAACCTGGAATTTAGTTGAGTGCCGATGATAAAATATTGAAAGACAATTTCTGCTCTCAAGTTGTTCACTATATGGTAGAAGATCAACAGTAAAGAGGTAGTTATTTTTTCGTATAATAGGTGCTATGTTGGAGACATGCATAGCAAGCTATGGAAACACAAGGAAGGGGTAGTCAGCCAAGGTAGAGAGGTCCAGGAAGACTTCCTAAGGAAAATCTAACTGGGCTTGGTCTTCAAGTTGGAAAAAAAAAAATCAGCTGTGCAAACACTGGGGTCATCATAAAACAAGTCCTGTAAAATGATGAACAGAAAATCCAGTAATTGTATGATTAGTACAGGAATTTGGCTGAATTTTAATAGTATAATTTATTATTTATTTCATATGATATCTATTGAGCACCTTGAGGGTTATAAAGTTGAATTATGCATTATGTCTGCCGCCTGGAGTGAACCGTCTAGACAAGGAAAGGGGATGGGAAACACATGAATAAAAGCAGGGCGTGTGGAAGGAAGATACTATGAAAATAAGAGCTTGGCTGATTCTCACCTTTTACTTTTCTGAAAAATAAAATAAAGAGTGAGAGAAAATTCAGTCTTAAAGACTTGATGTGATATATATATCCAAAGGGCCCTTTGCAAATTTTTTTTCTAGATGAAGGTATAAAAAATATATAGTTTTTAAAAGCATTACTGCCTTGCAAGAAAAGAGAATTCTTCAAAGACAAAAATGGTAACAGAAATAAGAGTTCTCTAAAGCCATGGTGATGATAAACAAACCCAAATGCCAATATTGGGAGACTGAACCTTGGGCCACCGCAAGGTGGAAAAACTCAACCTGTGACTGAGGATTAATTAATTAGACCCTTAAGCTTATCACAGATTAAGTTCAACCAAAGATGAACTAATAACAACAACAATGTTTTACTAAAGACAAAAGAAAGCAGACATGGACTTCAGTGGAAATTATCAGATCAAGAATAAGAAATAAACATGTAAAATGTATTGAAAGTAATAAAAGATAAAATCAATACCATGAAGCTATAACACCAGAAATATTTGAAAAAATAAGCAAATAGAATAGATGAAATGAAAAACCAAGTAAGTTTTTTGTTGTTGTTTTTTTTTTTTTTTTTTGCTTTTTAGGGCTGCACCTGTAGCATATGCAAGTTCCCAGGCTAGAGGCTGAGTTGAAGCTACAGCCTTACCACAGCCTACACCACAGCCACAGCAATGCGGATCTGAGCCACATCAGCAATGCTGGATCCCCAACCCACTGAGTGAGGCCAGGGATGGAAACTGCACTCTCATGGATACTAGTTGGATTCATTTTTGCTGCACCACAAAGGGAAATCCCAAAATTAAAGATTTAATGGATATGTAAAAGAATCTAAGAAACAGCTGAAATGAGAATTTGAATCATATGTAGAGCTAAAGAAATACCCCAGATTCAAATAGTGGGAGAAACAGAGAAAGAAAACTTTTTTTAAAGTTGAGAGTATTTTAGTATAAAATAGGAAAGCCTAAAGTAATCTACATTTAAATGGGATCCCAGAAGGATGAATTAGAATAGGGCAAGCCAATAGTCAGAGAACATGACTCAGAGAAATTTCTTTTGTTTTTTTCTAGAACAAAAGAAATTAATGCATGGATACAGAGAACTCACAGCATGCCAATAAAGGTAAATAGAAATAAGTTCATTTGAAGACATTATGTGGAAACTGCAGGCTGGCAAAGGAAAACAGCTTTTAAAAAATCATCTTTTTACTGCCAAGTAATAGTCCATCGTATGATTTCTTCATTCATCAAAAAGGAACAGAGTGTTGATATATGCTAAAATACAGGTGAATCTTAAAAATATGATGCTAAAAAAGCGAGTCACAAAAGTCCATGAAGTATATGATTCCATTTAGAGAAAATGTCCACATTTGACAAAACTATGGAGACAAAAAGGAGGTCCCTAGTTGAGGGGAAGCAGGAAGTGCCATGGTTTTTTTGGGGAGCTATAAATGTCCAAAAATGTTTATGGTGATGGTTGCACAATTGTGTGAATATTCTAAAAATCATTTAAATCTAGTATTTAAGTAGATTAATTGTATGGTATCTGTACAGTAAGTACTTAATCACTTATATGAGAAAATACTTAGATGGAAGCAGACATCTCAACATCAGCACTGAAATCCTTATAATATAAAGGGCTGATTTACTCCAAATACTAAGATAAAATTATAGTTAACTTTGTATCATTAACTCAGAAACATAATCTCTCAAAATTGAAAGTGAGAGTCATTAGAGAAAAACACACAGTTTAATCTTGAACATTTATAAAATGGAGTTCTAATTAATTTACTTCAGAAAGACAGAGAAAAAAGACAACCCCACAGAATTCAGTCCTGAAATACAAAAAGAAATGGTGATTAAGAAACTGGTCAGGAGTTCCCACTGTAGCTCAGTCATTAGTGAGCCCAACTAGCTTCCATGAGGACGCGGGTTTGATCCCTGGCCTCATTCAGTGGGTTAAGGATCCGGTGTTACCATGATCTGTGGTGTAGGTCACAGGCACAGATTGGACCTGGTATTGCTGTGGCTGTGGCATAGGCTGACGGCTACAGCTCCAATTCAACCTCTAGCTTGGGAACCTCCATATGCCGCAGACACGGCCCTAAAAAGACAAAAGACGAAAAAAGAAAGAAAGAAACTGGTCAACATGGATATAAATTTGACTGGTCTTCCTCTATATAGAAAACATTGCTATGAACGCATAATTTATGGGATTGAAATGAACTGAAAATTAAAAAATACCTAGAAGCAAATGACAACAAAGATACGACACTCCAAAACCTCTGGGATGCAGCAAAAGCAGTTCTAAGAGGAAAGTATATAGCAATACAAGCCTACCTCAGAAAACAAAAAAAGCTCACATAAACAACCTAACTTTATATCTAAAGCAGCTAGAGAGGGAAGAAGCCAGGTCATGGAAACAACCTAAATGCCCATCGACAGAGGAGTGGATAGGGAAGATATGGTCCGTACACACAATGGAATATTACTCAGCCATTAAAAGGGACGGAATGACAACATTTACAGCAACATAGATGGACCTAGAAATTATCATGCGAAGTGAAACCAGTCAGACAATTAGACAGCAACATCCAATGCTACCGCTTACATGTGGAAACTAAAGAGACATTATGAACTTCTTTGAAGAACAGACAATGACTCACAGATTTTGGAAAACCTTAGTTTTTCAAATAAGACAATCTGGGGGGTGGGGGGATGCACTGTGGGTTTGGGACACAAAATCTATCACATTGACTTGTGATGATCTTTGTACACCTATAATTGAAATAAAATTCATTGTTATTAAAAAAAAGAAATGAACTGAAAAACTGAAAAAACAAATCATATACTTAGACTAAATTCATATGAAGAAATACATCAAAAAATGTTAAACACTTTTATGCAGAACATTTTATAACATCTTGCAACATAAATGCTTAACAAATGGAGAGATGCCATGATTATACAAAAAAAGATAAAAGCATAAAGGTAGCAATTCTTTCCAAATTACTTGTTAGATTTACTGCAATTTTTGTCAAAGTCCAATAAAGTTTTTGAGGAAATTGTCAAGCAAACCTTGTAATTTATATAATTATAAATTATTAGTTCTGGGAATAGCCAAGGCAGGCTTATAAAAGAAAAACAAAAGTAGAGAGACTTCCTGTCATAGTTTTTTTGTTGCTGTTGTATTTTTTTGCCACACCTGCAGCATAAGGAAGTTCCTGGGCCAGGGACTGAATCTGAGCCACAGCTCTGACCTATGCCATATCTGCAGCAACACTGGATCCTGTTCTACAGCAGGAACTCTCTGTAATAGATTTTTTTTTCTTTTTAGGGCCGCACCCACAGCATATGGAAGTTCCAGGCTAGGGGTTGAATCAGAGCTGTAGATTCCAGCCTATGCCACAGTCACAGCAACATGGGATCCGAGCCACATCTGCGACCTACAGCGCAGCTCATGGCAATGCTGGATGGTTAACCCACTCGGTGGGGCCAGGGATCAAGCCCACATCCTCACGGATACTAATTGGGTTCGTTACCACTGAGCCACAATGGGAACTCCTGTAACAGGTATTTTAAATGGCCAAAAAGCTGTAAGACATTATGATATTAATTCAAAGACAAACTGACCACTGAGACAAAGTGAAGAGTCTGAAACAACCCTTATTTGATATACAAAGGAACAGTTTGCAGATTAGTGGTGGGTGCTTAATAAATGGTTCTGTAGATGACAAACGGTCAGTTTCTATCTCAACATGACACCACTCAAGAAAACAAGACTGGGGAGATGAATAGCACAAGTATAATGGTAAAATAAAAGAAAATATAGCAGCATATTCTATAGTCTTGAGTTAGGGTAGATTCTTTAATAAATTCTATGATGTCAAAATTAAGAAATTCTATTCATCAATAGGCCACTTAAGGATAATGAAAAACCAAATCACAGTGGAAAAAAAGATATTTGCTGCACAGGTATAACTGGCAACTGGCTATTGCCAGACTAAAAAATTCTCTTACCTATGGATGAGAAAACGACAAACAACTGAGTAGAAAATAGTCAAAAGAAGAAGACACATTTTACTGGGCAGAGATCACAAATGTCCAACAAATATATGAAAAATGTTCAAACTTCTTGGTAAATAAAGATGTGCTAATTAAGATATAGAATATGCCATCATTTCACAACCTCTCTCTCTCTCTCTCAGAAAATTGTGAGAGGAAACAAAAGAATTATAAACACAAAATTGGTGAGAGTGGTCACCTAGTTCATTATTAGGAAAATGGGACTCGATGGATTATATAAGTGTATTTAATATTGGTAACATTTTAGTTTTGAAATTAGGTGGTGGTTTCAATAGTGTTTGTGTTATTACATTATACTTTGTCACTTCCATGTATTATTTGTATAATTACATACCAAACATTAATATCTGAATATGAAATTAATCACTGGAAATAGTCATTTGAACTATTCTATTTGTTCCTGGGAAATACCCTAAACATTGTAGTATTTTGCCATTTCCATACTTTGTGCGATATATTTTAAAGTTTTTAACACATATTTTTATTGGCATCTTTCTATGCACATCTAATATAGTGGTGGCCAAAAGATGTTTCAAGTTCAGTCCTCAGGACTTGTGAATGTGTTAACCTCATTTGTCAAAAGAGATTTTGCAGCTGTGGTTAAGAACCTAGAGATGGGCGATGATTTTTATTTTTTTCTTTTTAGGGCCGCACCTTTGGCATATGGAAGTTGCAGGGCCAGAGGTAAATCAGAGCTGCAACTCCTGGCCTACACCACAGCCATGGCAATACCGGATCCAAGCTGCATCTGTGACCTATGCCACAGCTTGTTGCAATGCTGGATCCTTAACCCACTGAGTGAGGCCAGGGATGGAACCCACATCCTCATGGACACTATGTCAGGTTCTTAACCTGCTGAGGCACAACAAGAACTCCACAGGGATCCTTTTAAGCAAAAACCAGTCAGAGTCAGTGTCCAGAGTGATACGATGTTGGACTGAGTTGCTTTAAGATGGGGGGAGAAGGCCAGAAGCCAAATAACGCAGGCAGTGTCCAAAAGCTGGAGAAGCCAAGGGAATGAATTTACTCCTAGAGACGCAAAATGATTTACCCAAGTAATAATAGTTTTGACCGCCAGAATTATAAGATAATACATTTTTGTAGTTTTTAGCCATTAAGTTTGTGGTTTGTTACAGAAGCAACAGAAATGATACATATTATCTTCCTTGAATTGATTTGCATGCAATATCATTCTTATTCTTTTGTAAAAGCCTCTATCTAGAGCTATAGTCTTCCCCCGCCTCCCCTCCGACTTCCACTAGCTCCTCAAGAGGGTAGAATATTGAAGGCAAACATCAGTGGATTCACAGCGAAATGGAAAAAATAACCCCCAATTCCTTCTGTTTTTAGGAGTCCTAATCAGAGGTCCAGGCTAATTTTTAAATGATCAGGAAATAACTTTCCTTTCTCAGAGAAACAAGGAGGAAGAGCAAACTCCTTAACCAGTGTCTCAGTGGTTCAGTCTTATAAGATTTTCTAATTCCGAAACTCTGCACAGTGTAGGCTCCTATGCCTCACGAAGTGCAAAGCACTAACAGTCACTGGTGGAATAATCGCTTCTAATGTCAGCTCTGTAATTTCCCCCTTGTGGCTCATGCCATCTGCTCTGCGAACCCACCACAAGGAGGCTGGTCATCTGGGGCCACTGATTCTGAAAGAATGGCCCCCAGAGCAAAGTGATTTTCAATTCTCACTCACCAAACCAACAGGGAAGAAAGCACTTATCTAAGAACTATTTAGAGACTCACAAAGGTAATTTCAAATCTCCCCTTGACTTCTTCATTATCCACATGTTTAATTATTCTCCAGAAAAGGGCAGAATTATTCTAAAATTGTGTTTGAAGGAACCCTAATTATGTACCAAATCTGGAAACATCAAGTTAAGAATTCCTAAGAATTGAAGTAGATGTTCAAAGATAAATAGAACATGAAACACAAAAAAATCAATTCCTATTTCTCAGAAATTAAAAGCCTATTTCTTATAATCATAGTATTTATATAAATTCATATGATTTATTGGGATTGATCAAAACAAAAGTGAGTTGAGTCAGTGAACTATCTCTATGTTTCATTCAGCAACCTCAATTTAGAGGAAAGAGTTGTCTTAAGTCTGCTTAGGCTGCTGTAACAAAATGCCGTAGACTGAGTGGCTAATGAGCAACAAAAACTTAATTCTCATAGTTTTGGAGGCTGGAAGTCTGAGATTAGGGTGCCAGCATCAGGTGGGGGCCCCCTTTCTGGTGGCAGACTCTTATTGTGTCCTTACACTGAGGAAAGGGCTAGGGGATCCTGGGGGATTTCTTTCTAAGAAACCTGTTCCTAAGGGTTCTACCCAAAAGGTCCCACCTACTAATACCATCACCTTGGGGGCGGGGTTTAGGATTTCAGCACATGAATTTGGGGGGTGGGGAGACGGGACACAAGCATTCAGACGATAGCAAGACTGAAAATTAAACTACTGGCAAAAACGGAGTTCCCATCGTGGCTCATCAGTAATGAACCCAATTAGTATCCATGAGGATGCACGTTCAATCCCTGGCCTCCCTCATTGGGTTAAGGATTCAGCTTTACTGTGAGCTGTGGTGTGGGTCACAGATGCAGCTCAGATCTGGTGTTGCTGTGGCTGTGGTGTAGGCCTGTAGCTGCAGCTTCGATTTGACCCCTAGCCCGGGAACTTCCATATACCACAGGTGTGGCCCTGAAAGGAAAAAAAAAAAAAAAAAGCAACACTGGCAAAACTATAAAAGGCTATGATTTAAAACACTACCCAGTGCTTACATCCAAAGGGTAGAAATTCTGGAGAGAGAAGCTCAATTCACAGGACATTGTTCCAGAAGTTGATGGAGATTGATTCCAGTTAATACCACTCATCATCCAGTTTGGGCATGCCTGACTTTAGAGATAAAGCCTGCACAGAGCCAGTACTTCTAGCAGCTGCTTCCTGTCAATGGAAGCCAGTCATTTATGTTGCTCTTGGGTTGTAAGGTGACAAACGCCTCTCTGCCTTCATGTGCTCCTGGCTCCACAAGGCTCTGTTTATCTAGGGACACTCTCCTGCCTCCAGTGCTCACTTCTTGTCTTCCTACTTGATTCCCCTGCATCTGCAAATTCTCTGCCCAATGCCTTCTCACAAACTGGGCTAGCCTGTCAGGTGGAGCGCTGTCTTTCCTCCACAGCAAGTTGTGCCGATAAACCCATACGCAAGGAGAAAAAATGGCACAAATTCTTCCCTCATATTTCTGCCCCAAAGAGTTCCTAAATTTCTGTTCACACTATTTACATTAAAGCAAGTAGGAAGAGGACGTGTATGTGTTTCTCCTGGTTGAAGCAACACAGACGTGGAAATTCTGTCACTACCACTTTCATTCCTGACCCAAATTTTATAGCGGAATTTACACCCGTGAGTTTCCTCACGGCTCAATGGTTAAGGATCTGGCATTGTCACTGTTGTGGCTCTGGTTACCATTGTGGCAAAGGTTCGATCCCTGGCCCAGGAACTTCCACATGCTGCAGGTGTGGCCAAAAATAAATACATAAAATAAAATTTATACCCAACGTAGAATGTGCTGACTTGCTTATTTTATTTCTACTTAATGTTAATCACACAATTCACATGTTAAAATGAACCAAATCATTTACACATAGCACCGATTAATTTTCAATTTGCACATTGAATCCCAAGTGGGCAGTGAGCTGCTTAGTATTAATTTTGCAGACTTCCATTAAGTAATTGTTCCATGACTGGAATAAATGACTTAGATCACAAAAAGATCAAAGTCTCTTGGAAAACGAATTAGTATTTGGTCTTCAGAACATCCTATTGTCAATCCACACTGCAAGAGCTCAAATCGAGCAAGAAATTCTACAGACCCATGAATAAGAAGAAAACTTGTTGTATAGCTAAAGATACTACACACTTTAAAAGATGGATAACAGCACCACAAAATGAAAATTTTTTGAAGATCTTCCAACTACTATTCCCTTAAATGTCCAATGTAAGCTGTCTTTTATTTCTTTCATTTAAATTGTGGTCAAATACAACTAAAATTTACCATCAGTGACACTTAGCATATTCACAGTATAGGGTAATCATCACCTTATCTAGTTCCAGGTCACTTTCATTACTTCAAAATGAAACCTTGGGTCCATTAAGTGGTAGCTTCTTATTCCCCCTTACCTCCAGCTCCTGTCAGCCACTAATACGCTCTCTGTCTCTATAGATCTCCCTACTCCTAGTATTTTGTATTAATTGAATTATACAATACATGGCCTTTTGTATCTGGCTTCTTTCGCTTATCATATTTCCAAGGATTATTTATGGGTGTTCTTAAAGCGTATTTAAAAATACATAGAGATCATCTGTTTAATTTACAGAAACTTGAAGGTTCTCATTGAGATATGTACATATGCAAGGTGATATAGTTTTAAAGATATAAATGTATTTGGAAATGAATGCTCTGTGTGTGTGTGCGTGTGTGCGCGCGCGCGCGTGTGTGTAATCAAAGTGCAAAATCAACATAAAAGGTGAAAACAGTAACTAATGTTAATTGAATGAGTACTAACTACCAGGCTTGAAACTAGATGCTTTAAATAAAATCTGGAATTGAAAAAAATATTGATTAAAATCTGCTTTGCGGGAGTTCCCTTCCTGGCTCAGTGGTTAACGAATCCGACTAAGAACCATGAGGTTTCGGGTTCAATCCCTGGCTTTGCTCAGTGGGTTAAGGATCCGGCGTTGCCGTGAGCTGTGGTAAAGGTTGCAGACGCGGCTCGGATCCCGTGTTGCTGTGGCTGTGGCGAAGGCCGGCGGCTACAGCTCCTGTTAGACCCCTAGCCTGGGAACCTCCATATGCCGCGGGTGCGGCTCCACATAAAAAGGCAAAAAAAAAAAAAAAATCTGCCGTGCATGTAAGTTTTAAGAAATATATTTAACCTTATAAAGGACTAATACCTTACAAGTATTTTTCATGATAGCGGAGTCTGACACTGTCCAATCAGATCTTATTTTACTTAGCTAATCATTTAATCCCACCAATCAGGTCTTATTTTACTATGATCTGTAATTTGGGACTAATGTTATAGAACAGGCTAATGAAGGAAGACTTATACTGACTCTATATAACAGCAAACATTTATCAAAGTAAGTAAATCATGCCAATAATTTCTTTACTTCAAGATATTTCAAGTTTAAATATAGACAGATTTTTAGTTTTGCACCAACATAATCTTTAAATTTAATCTATATTATTTTGGAGTTATGTTCACACTTCCTTCTATAATGTTAATGAACTCAACATATAGCAGTTTGGATTTGGGAAAAGATATGATTTAAGAAATAAAAACAGGAGTTCCCGTCATGGCTCAGTGATTAACGAATCCGACTAGGAACCATGATGTTGTGGGCTCAATCCCTGGCCTTGCTCAGTGAATTAGGGATCCAGTGTTGCCTTGAGCTGTGGTATAGGTTGCAGACATGGCTAGGATCCCACATTGCTGTGGCTGTGGGCTACAGCTCCTGTTAGACCCCTAGCCTGGGAATCTCCATATGCCGCAGGTGCGGCCCTAGATAAGGAAAAGAGACAAAAAAAGGAAAAAAAGAAAAAAGGAATAAAAACAAAGAAATGGATATTATCAGCAAAATATTTTTATTTTGTGTGATTTTTTTATTTGTCCCCAGTAGAAAAATGTCATGTAAACAAATTGTTCCAATAAATATTTTCAGTATTTTTAACTTATGCTTAATACAAAGGCTTAAAATATAACACTTTTATATTTTAATCAATATTTAAGTTTTCAGTGTTTTGTTTTGTTTTGTTTTCTGAAAAGCTCCTAATGACTTTTGGGAATCTTTGGATTTATGAGAGTTTATATTGTATATTATTTACTAAGAAATGGTAGAAGTTGAATTTTATTTTATTTTATTTTATTTTTGTCTTTTCAGGGCCGCAACCGAGGCATATGAAGGTTCCCAGGCTAGGGGTCCAATCGGAGTTGTAGCCGCCGGCCTACTCCAGAGCCACAGCGATGCCAGATCCGAGCCGCGTCTGCAACCTACACCACAGCTCACGGCAATACCTGATCTTTAACCCACGGAGCAAGGCCAGGGATTGAACCCTCAACCTCATGGTTCCTAGTCAGATTCGTTAACCTCTGCGCCATGATGGGAACTCCTAGAAGTTGAATTTTAAAAGGAAAAAGTTCCGCTTTGGAAAAGTTTTAGTGAGATAAATATTATATGTTCAAGATGAAATTAAATTATTTTTAGAATGTTTTCCTTCTGAGCAATCCAGATAATTCTCAACTAGCTGTTTGTTGATTTGGAGATCGGCCAAGAAGCTGTGTGGAGGCTATTAACTGCACTTTAAAGCTGTAGAGGAATTAATTTCTTTCAGAAACAATTACTGACTATTACAGCCTCATTTAAGATAGTTCGGAAGAGTAACAGATGAAACATTTGCTTCTTCTCATCAAATGAAACAACCACTTTAAAAATCCACAATTTACTCTAAAGCAATTACCTAAATAATACATATGTAACCCACTGAAAACAGAATTAGAAGCAAAATGTAATCAATCATTAGGTATTTTTGTTTCTTGGGTAGAAAACACTGCACATTTCAATATTTCTATATTTACAGCTATTAAGGATTATGCTTTCATATTTAAAAGTATTCAGGTGTAGAGCACCATGGCATCTGGAAGTTTCTGGGCTAGGGATTTAATCTGAGCAGTAGTCGCGATGACGTACACCACAGCTGCAGCAACGCATAATCTTTTAACCTGTTGTGCTGGGCTGGGGATTGAACCTGCACCTCCACAGGGACCCAAGCCACTGCAGTCAGATTCTTAACCTACTGTACCACAGAGGGAACTTCTGCTTTCACTTTCATAAAATATCTGGCAACCTGCAGGTATGCTCTTCTATTTGACTTTGTAAATTGAGGACATAACAGTCTTTGTTAAATGCAAACTCTAGAGTGGGCTTAACACAATTTGGATGCTAAAACTTCTAGACATACTTAAACATGATTATTTCATGTCCAAATATAGTTTTTTCCTGGACCATTTTTTGAATCTATCAATATATTATTTTCCCTGTATCAATAGTATCCTTATTGATACTTGATATGTTCATAACAGGAATATAATTTTAGCATACAGTAAATTAACTGTCTTCACCAAGGTCATTTTATAGGACAAGAATAAAAAAATGGAGATCTCCCTAATTTTCATTTAGGCCTTGATTACTCATTGCATGATTCTTTTTCTTTTTTTTTTTGTCTTTTGTCTTTTTAGGGCCACACCCATGGCATGTGGAAGTTCCCAGGCTAGGGATCGAATTGGAGCTGTAGCTGCTGGCCTACACCACAGCCATAGCAACGCCAGATTAGAGCTGTGTCTGCGACCTACACCACAGCTCATAGTAACATGGGATCCTTAACCCACTGAGCAAGGTCAGGGATTGAACCTGCATCCTCATGGGTACTAGTCAGGTTCATTAACCACTGAGCCACGACGGGAACTCACTGCATGATTCTTAATATACTACACATTTCAAATGACATCCATCACCTCAAAGGCAAGTTCTCTTTTAAGGTGACTGTTTTCTTCTACGTCCCATGTCCATCTACCAGCAGCATCCCGCTGAGTGACTTCCGTTGAAACCATGAAAAAGGCCCAGAAGACCTGCTCCAGACTCTGAACCTACAGCATGAAATAGAATGTTTGTTTTCATAAGCCACTAAGTTTGGAGGTAGTTTGTTATGCAGCAATAACTGCAATGGCGTTGGGTAACTAGAGACGGATGCTGCAGTGAGAACAATCTTAACATGTGTGCAGTTGACTTGGAGACCAGGAGACAGGGAGAAGCTGGAAGGGCTTTGGAGACTTTTGTGGTGGCTGAAAGGATGGGGAGGAAATTGTTATTAGAAGATGAAAAGAACCTACCCTTTTTTTTTTTTTGGCAATGCTGTTATCTCAGTAATGTGGGAAATAGAGAATGAAACTAAGGAAACATTAGTTCCTTAGTTTGTATTTGGCTAAGGAAATTTGGAGGCAAAAATCTTAAAAACATTACCTCGCTTATATATGGACTCAGGGGAACGGTCTTATAAGAATGTAGCTGTGAAACCTTGCTTTATACTTCAGAAGACTGAGAAGTTGCCTCATAAATTTTCTTAATTAGATTAATAGGTTTCTAAGAATCTTAGGACCATTACCCCACCAAATCTTGACTCCCAGTGGAAGATAGAAAGGCATAGGAAGCCCACAAAAATGGTAAGAGAATTGAACCAGCACAATCAGTTTTCTATTAATGTGGATAGAGAAAGTTCAAAATGTGAACAACTTTCAAGGATCTCAAATTTCTATTGGCAAGAAGTAGAATGAAAGTATTCGTGGCAACAGCATGGTCCTTTTTTCTTTTTTATAGAAAAGTGAAGATGACTAAGAAAGCATAACCAAGAGATCCAGGAAGAGGAGTTCCCATCGTGGCTCAGCGGAAACGAATCCGACCAGGAACAGTGAGGTTGTGGGTTCGATCCCTGGCCTCGCTCAGTGAGTTAAGGATCCGGCGTTGCCATGAGCTGTGGTGTAGGTGGCAGGCGCGGCTCGGATCCCGTGTTGCTGTGGCTGTGGCTGTGACGTAGGCCAGCAGCTGTAGCTCCGATTAGATCCCTAGCCTGAGAACTTTCACAGGCCGCGGGTGCGGCCCTGAAATGACAAAAGACAAAAAAGAAAAAAAAAACAGGAAAAAAAAAAAGAGATCCAGGAAGAATCATTTGCAGGGAGCATAACTTGGCCCTGATCATGTAGCTGGAGGGAGATGCCTGCCTAGATTTCGAGTTGCTAGAACCAGTGATCACAACGTATTCCTTACTCCCCCACTGCCCTTTGGGAGCCTGAGTTACACCTGGACCTGATTTCTATTTGCAAAATCCTGAAGTTTAAGACAATGCCATAAGGAAGCTGGGGTCTTTAGAAAGAGGTATGTGTATTCTGCATGATGGAAGAATGTGAATAGTTTGTCACTAGAGAGAAGATTGTGTCTAAAGGAATATGGCCAAGAAGGCTTGCAGCTTTGATCCTGTCTCCTGAAACAGTCTGGAGCAGGCTGGCTACTGAGATGCTGTGTGAAAAATTCCAGCTACGTCCAGATTTCCAGACACCCCATTAAAACACCAGACATGTTAGCGAAGCCATTTTGAACCCTTCAGATAAACTGACCCTCCAGCTGAATAAAACCAAATGGCTTGGTCCGTGACAGCGGAGTAAAAAATCACCTAGCTAATCCCTATCCAAATTCCTGATCTTCACAGCTGCAGCTTAGATTCAATCCCTGGCCTGAAAACTTCCATAAGCCTCAGGTGCAGCCATTAAAAAAGAAAAAAAAAGAATTTTACTTTATGAATGAAATTAAGTTTAAAGAGAACTATTTTATAGATTCATAAAGTAATAACATTGATTTTCAGAAGTGAAATATCATATTTTCGTTCTCCCTTTATCCTCAAACTTTCTCTATTTGGAGGATAGATTATAAATTACCCTAACTTGAAGCACAGTATCAAGTCCATTACATTATAATGACTCTTACAAAGTCAGCTGCCCAAATACCCGTAAGATCAATTGTAATTTATAGGTACATCTACTCGCTATTCTAAATGTCAAAGCAGTGCAAATAACTGTATTTAGGGTTCAAATACTGAATCAATTCTCTTTTGCTGTGTAGAAAACCACTCAGAACTTAGTTGGCATAAAAATCACTGTATTTGTTCACAATGCTGTGGATCTGCAAAATGGACCAGGACCCTATGAGGGTTTCTTCTGTTACAATTCTATAGTCATTTGACTGCAATGGGGGCTGGCTGGTCTGAGATGCCTCGGTTACATAGCTAACCGTTGTTGACTGTTACCTGAAGCATGCTGTTTCTGCATCACAAGGTTTCTTAGTGCTTACTGGGCTAGAGAAGTCTGCACGTTGCCTTCTCGGGGTTCTAAGAGGGTAAAGACAGAAGCTGTGATACCTCTCGGGTTTGGGCTCAGAAGACTGCAGTGTCACTTTTGACACATTCTTTTTTTTTTTTTTTTTTTGCATTATAGCTGGTTTACAGATTTCTGTCAAATTTTCCAACTGCACTGTGTGGTGACCCGGGTACATGTACATATATGGATTTGTCACATGTGATTAGACATAGTTCCCTATACTATACAGCTGGATCTCCTTGCTTTTCCATAACTGAAGCACTAGTTAACCCTATTCTCTCCCACCCCTCCTCCACCCTCTTGGCAACCACAAGTCTGTTCCCCAGGTTTGTGGTTTTCTTTTCTGTTGAGAGGTTCATTTGTGCAGTATATTATACTCTAGTTATAAAAGATTTTGTATGGCATCTGTCTTTCTCCTTCTGACTTGCTTCACTCAGTATGAGGGTCTCTAATTCCATCCATGTTGCTGTGAATGACATTATTTTATCCTTTTTTATGGCTGAGTAGTATTCCATTGTGTATTTATACCACATCTTCTTAATCCATTCATCGTCGATGGACATTTGGGTTGTTTCCATGTCTTGGCTGTTGTGAATAGTGCTGCAGTGAACATGTGTGTGCAAGTGTCTTTTTCAAGGAAATTTTTGTCTGGATATATGCCCAAGAATGGGATAGCTGGGTCATATGGTAGATCTATGTGTAGTTTTCTAAGGTACCTCCATACTGTTTTCCATATTGGTTGTACCAGCTTACATTCCCACCAATGCCACATTCTTTTTGATTAAAGCAAATAACAAAACCAATCCAGGTACAAAGAGAAGGATAATAAAGTTGATTTCACCTTTTGATGAGAGGAGCAGGAAAGTCACATTTCAAAGAGGTGTGCAAAGAGGTATAGAGAGTTATGGTGGTGATCTTTGCAAATCATTTACCATAGGGTAGCAGGGCAATGGGAAATCATAATGGAAAATCATTATAATGAAAAGACCAACAAAGGCCGGAATTGACAGATGAGAAAAGCTGGCCTCAATATGCCAGCTCTCCAATATGCATACTTCCTAGGATTCACTGATTTAAGTCATAGTTGTAAAATACCTCTGAGATATTAAAGTCACTGTATAAATTAATCAGACATACTCTTAAAAACGTGGCTTGGCAGCTTTTCTTATTTCTGACTAGACAACTTTCTTATGAGAAGAAGGATTACAAACAAAGTATTTTTAAAACAGAGACTTCTTATACCCATTTACATTCTAAAAATCACAAATACTTTATAATTAAAGAATATGTAAGGGGAAAAAACCTAGGGAGGGCCGTATAACAAGGGCACTCTATTTTGAACTGAAGAAAGCATTATTTTTAAACTACAAGAATGCCACAGCATTGTAAATCAACTATACTTCAATAAAACTTTAAAATGAAAAAAAAACGTAATATTGTAAGTCAACCAAATTTCAATTTTTAAATAAAATAAGAGAAAACTACAAGGATATCTTCTTATGATTCAGATCCTAGGAAGAACAGATCAAAAACTGCATGAGGTATGAGATTATTTGTTCAACTCTAAGTTTTGTTCAGTTTTGATCCAAACAAATTAAAATTTTATTTTTTTCAGCACATGCCATAATTGGTATTATCCAGGAATCTTATAACATGTTCTTTTAGGAGTAAAATTTTTTAAAAAAAGGTATGATAAAACAAACTCAATAGTTGTGTTTTTAAAGCAGAAAAGTAGGGAGAAAACATGTAAAAATTTTAAGAAATATTCTTCATTAGGAAGCTGATGAGCTAACACTGAGTCAGTGGTTCAGCATTTGCATTCGTATTGATGAGGGACATACCTAAGTCCTTTGGGGCTAAGAGAATGTATTGTTCTGTGTTTTTAATATGAGGCATTTTGAGAAATATGATTTGAAGAGTAAAAACACTAAAACTTGCTTTGAGTATTGAATTGGTCAGAATGAATTAAATTTTATAATGTTCCACAATTGTAATACTAAAAATTGTCAAGGGCAAACAATTTAGCCCTAATCAGCAATAAGAAATAGAAGCCCCAGAAAAGAAAGAGGATTACATAAATATATTGCATTTTGAATTTAATAGCCATTGGGCTTTTACAGAGCAAGATACTGCTTCAACTAATGCATAAATTTAAGAAGGTAAAATAACCTCCCTCTTTTGCTTGAAAGAGAAAGGTAGACAGGAATTCAGACTTGCAATGTAAGTCATTTGCAAGTTGTAAAGTCACCATGATCACAGCAGTCAAATGACAGCTCTTATAGCTTGTCCTCCTGGCATTTCATCACCTTTCCCAGAAGGACATAAATTACTAGAAGAGAGTTTTTGTGAATACATCATTCCTCTTCTTAAGATTCCTTGGTCCTTGTGAAACCCGATCTGCATCCCAAGGAGCAGAGCTGATGGGAGGGGGTTATGCCATAGAAGAGATGGCAGATTATTTAAAGCCCACGCTGTTGACTTTTTGTTTTACCTTACCCTTCTCGTTCCACAGCAGCAAGAAAGAACAACCTGTTTGACTGAATGCACTTCTGTATACATTATGAAATATAAGTGTTTCCTTGGGATAATATAGAAATAAGATATTTCCTCCATTCTAATTTTATTTTACTTTACTTTATTCTTTTTTATAGCTGCACCTCTAGCATGTGGCAGTTCCTGGGCCAGGGGTCGAACTGTAGCTGGAGCTGTGGCCTAGGCCACAGCCACGGCAAGGCGGGATCCGAGCTGCATCTAGACCGACACCTCATCTTGTGGCAACGGTGGATCCTTAGCCACTGAGCAAGGCCAGGGATCAAACCCACATCCGCACAGAGACAATGTCAGGTCCTTAACCTGCTGAGCCACAACAGAAACTCTTCTAATTTTATACTTGCCAGAACATTCCTCTGGCTAAGCCATACCAGTAACATCCTATGTTAGATGTACTATGTATATTTTCACAAAGATTTGTTGCCACTGGAGCAAATATGAGGCATGAACTCCGTGAGAAACATCTTGAGAACCATTTTATCAAATAGTAAAAGGTATGATGCAACAACGGTTATACGAGTGAAATCAAATCACAAACATCATCACAGAACAGGAAACAATTAGGGCCCTGGTGCCAGATATAGAAAGTAAATCTGAAACAAATCTGAATGGATTTACAATATATTCGGGGGCGGGATGTATGTGTATTGGGATGTGTGTGTGTGTGCGTATGTGTGTATAGGCACACACATTATGTTTGAAAAATAACCTTGAAAAAAGAAGAAATTCATACATTAATAAAAGACAATGCAGTTTAGGCTTCAATCCATATGTATTAATAGTTTTACAAATAGCCAGTGGCATAAAAATGTATCCTTCCACCCTGAGAATACCTAGTGCTTCTGCTCCATTTTCTCCTGCTGTTCCATATGCCACCAAGCAGCCAGGATAGAAATATCAGCCTTGGGCAGTGCACTCATGGGTACCCCTGTAAACACGTCATTTAGAGAATGCATTCTCAACAAGGACCATATTGTTGGGAACAAAATGGCCAAGGGAATAAAAATTAGTTCTGAGGGGGTTATAAAAAATCTTACCCTTTTTATGTATAACCCAGAGATATACACAAGGTATGTAAACAGATATCCAGTATATCTGAATTATTAGAACTTCATGAGGAGGGCAATTAGTGGAAAAGATGTCCAAAAAGCCTCCTTAAAGAGGCATAGTGGAAAAAAAGAAAGGTTGGTGAAACATTGCCTTAGAAAAAAAAACTAAATAGAAAAAACGGATACAGAGCATATTCATTTTTTTTTCCTGTCTGCTGTCAACTTTTGATTAATCATATTTAATTTTATCATGCATGGGTGAGGAAGAGTAATTATCTTTATAGCAAGTTAAATATGATAAAGGTAAAATATATTCAGAATCTGAATGTTTAGCATTTTTAGCAGCTGCTTCTTGGGATAGGTATATAACAAGCATCTAATATAGGATATATTCCAGTGGTCAATGATCACTGAAAGATGGGGTGAGCAGAAACTACAGGAAGGCCTAATGTGGATAATAAATGGTTCTAGGGGAGAGGAAATCAGTGAAAGAATAACATAAAGCAAACAAAATGACTTCCACCAAAGAAAGGGGTTACATTTCATCTCATCAGTTCAGAGAGGGAACTGACTGTTCTCGTACTACCTCTGGGGGAGAGTCAAGTTTCTGGCCAAAGGCTTCCTGGAAGTCTGGAAGTGAAATAGCATTGCTGCCTAACACTACTAAAGGGACAGAGGCAACTCTAGTGGAGAAAGAGGGAGACAGGAGCTCAGTAGGATAAAGTAGGGAGGAATTCTTCAATAACTCCATAAGTTTGTGGAAAGAAGTCTCTGCTGGGCTGGAAGACTTAAGGAAGAAGCAAGCACTCCCAAATGTCTTCTCTACCCTAAGAAGAAGAAGAAGACTTTATCATCATCTGCAGATAAATTAAATGGGTTTTGCAGATGATATTTGCCCAGGACTGATCTGTGAATATTGGTGTTTTATCTACTTAATGTTGATATATGTTATAAGCTCATTTTTGTTAATTAAATCTCTTAATATACCTTTGTGGTAGGATGATTTGTTTTTATGCCTTAGGTAGTCTCTGAAGCATTGGTAATATTCCAAAAAACTACTAAGGAGAATTTTTAAAAGATGGTACAGATTATAGGGATACTTATGTGCTGATAAACCTGTTTCTTCATGCTCTCCCATAGCACAAATAGTTTGTTATCAAGCGTCCTTGATGAGACTGAAAGAAAATGATTTCCCTGGTATTTTAAAAACCAAATCTTGAAGCATTAAATTTTTGGGGGGTGATATATATATATATCAATGTTGAGTAAGAATTTTCCATTTTCTAATTGACTCCCTAAGCAACCAGAGCTTCCTGACTCCACTACTTGATCTGTCGTATTTCATGGGACACTTTTGGCACAGCCCCAGGTGCCTGTCAGTCTAAACTGAAGCCCATCTGAAGCACAGTTAGTTGGCTTGCTGTTTTGTAGATAGGCTCTTAGTTTCATCACAGCAACAGAAACTGCCTTCTGACTGGTCCAGAGAATGTCGGTGTTAAACCTTAACTCATTCATCTGTCAGAGATTCAGCATCACAGCTAAAGAGCTATTTGCAATTTAAATTGATTACCAAGTACTTAACATTCACTTACAAGCTAAATCCAAGCCGAAGAAACAAATTATGACTCATGCCAATCATCTGGGAGAACACAATTCCCCATATTGCTGCCCATTTTATCTTTAGAGGTTGAAATGACATTTTGGAGTGTATTCTTTCAGAAAAGCGAATCCTCTTAGAAAAAGGTTCAGGATGATAAATGTCGTGAAGAGAAACAACACTGCAATGAACCATTCATGGAATCAGATCACTTCTCTGTCTTGATAGGTGACCAGCAAAAGTGCTTAATTGATCTGCTAACAGCGAATTCTATAAAATGTGGTTTGCATGACAACATGCAAATAATAGTCACTTTTCATTACAATTTAGCTTTACAGTAGGCAGAAAGAGGAGAGTTAAATTAAGTGACATAATAACTTACCCCTACGATCTCCCTCATCTTTTCCCAACTCAAATATTCCAAAATGCCTAAACAAAATACAATGAACCTTATAATCTACCCAGCCAGAGTAAAAGGAGACTCTACAAAGATATAAAGGAGAGAATAAACAACAGGAGAAGTTGGAGTTCCCTAGTGGCCTAGCGGTTAAGGATAAGGATTCAGCATTGT
Organism: Catagonus wagneri; assembly: GCA_004024745.2. NCBI lineage: Eukaryota > Metazoa > Chordata > Mammalia > Artiodactyla > Tayassuidae > Catagonus > Catagonus wagneri. The sequence goes on from PVHT021183556.1 coordinate 6,680,687, forward strand.
CGTTGCTGTGGCGCAGATTGGATCCCTGGATTCCCCAAGCCAAAGATGCAGCCAAAAGAGTAAAAAACAAAAAGTAAATAAAAGAGAGAAGTTTTAGGAGTATGTGCCCAGCACCTCCCCCTCTGCATACAGTTTTCTGTTTTAGCATCAGTTTCACCCCATAGAATCAGAAATATGCTTTTAAACATTGTGTTTGTTTTAACTACATTGTAGCACAACTAGATAATTACATCCTTTGTGACATTCTTTATAAGAAATTTACCTGTTTGAACAAGATCTGCAGCCCTTCTCTTTTTAAGACACAGTGGTTATAAGGATGGTCTTGTGGAAGACTACACCAGGCAGAGATTTATTCCTGTTTCTGATGGGGTCATCAGGATGTATAACCTTCATGCATACCTATCTTTCTGCAACCTTTCCCTTAAATATGCCCTGCTTCTAATTCAGGCTTATAAATGAGAGTTCAGAACACATTCATGCTGCCAGTCACTGCTTACTCATGCTTGAAATTAAAAATCTTTCAGACCATTGCCACTGTTATATTTGGTGAGGCTTTACCTATTACTCAAAGTAAGGAAAATATGACAGCGAGGATAAGATGTTAACAGACATAATGTGAAAAAGATAACAGGATGCTTTCAGGTTATTCTGAAATTAAGTAAAACAGCATCTATCTAATCATATGCTACATTAACATTATTAAATTTAGAACTATGAATTAGACAGAACTATTCATGGAATACTGTTACAGCATTCATAAAGTGAACGTACCTTTACAAGAACTGAACTGGTTGGCAATAGAAGAAAGGACCAATGGCTCATTTGGGAGAAAGATTACAGGAGGACAGAAAACATGGATTTTTCAAATTATACACACATTTATTTCCTAATATAAAGAAAAAAAAATATTACTGTGAAACCTACTTGATACCTGAAATAACTGATCTTAGTATTTTTGATTTTTAAACAGTATTCTTCCAATCACTATGAGCACTAAATTATAGCTCTTATCATAGAGAAATATCCGTACAAATGTTAGCATTCTTAATGAATTTGTCTCTCCATCAATACAGCTTAAAAGGCAAACGCTTCTTGGGGAAAGGTCATAAAATTATATGGGAAGATTTGAATAAAAAAGCCAAGTTCACTGGGGCAATATGAGCCAATATTATACAATAGTTTCTTAGTTCCTATCTTAGAAATTGTAGCACCAATTTAAGACAGTGACCAGGACTCAGAGCACATAAACAAATAATACTGCAAAACAATAAAAATAAGTTTATCCACCTGTGCGCTGAGTACACAACAGCAAATTCCTCTTTTAGAAACATTACCCTTTGTTAGTCTCCCTCTCCCTCTCTCTCTCTCTCTGTGTGTGTGTGTATAAAATCCAACAGTATATATTTAAAAGCTACTCTATGCTAAGATTGTCCTAGTTGTTGATATAATGATGAATTTATCAGAGTGAACCGCTGCTCTGTGGAGCCTATTATCCAAAAATTTAAATAAATGCCCATAGATTTAAAGAAAACATTAAAAAGGAAAAGATAAATAAAACTTAAAAGTAAGTTGGATAAATAATAAGATGCCAATGAAGTCTATTTGATAAATCAGTACAAGGAGTTAAATGCCTTACTCACAAAGCCAAATAAAGTAGCATTAAAGAAAAAAAACTTGCGATCATCACAGTGTGTGAACGAATTACCTTTACGTAAGTTATTGTTATTTGCACTGAAGGAATCAAAAATGGATTTATGGGGAATTGATAGATAAGGCAATCCAAAGTGTTTTCCTGACCCAGAATCTCGGGTGGCAGAGGGTTTTAAGATCGAGCCTTGGGGATATACAGCATAGGAGTAGATCCACTTCCAGGAAAATGTGTATCTGAATGCCACACATGGAGGCAGGAAGATAAACAGGGAGGTAAAATAAATAAATAGGTAAATATGTTAAAGATAGATTTGTATGCAGCTTATTTGGGACTCCTATGAATCCCCTATAATTTATTTATTAATGACAATTCTTAAAGAAAGGGAATATCCAGCACAGAAATTGAGACAGAAACTCTGGAGAGAATGAGGTTAAAATATCCAGCATAATGGGTTTCAAGAAAGAAGACATGGAGAGATAAAAATTGAGTAGCATTATTCTCAGAAGAATATTAACATTACTCATGGATTTAAAAAGCAGCAAATATCCCTTGCAGAATAAAAATATGTAGTGAAAAAAAGAGTAGCTAAAACCAAATTACCAATAATAGGAATGAAAATAGAACACTGTAAACCAACTATAGTGGAAAAAATAAAAAACATTAAAAAAATAAAAAAGAAATTAAAGATATGACAAATATCCCTTAGATGAAAGGATGAGGTATTGTAAATAAGTATATGTCAATAATTTGAAAAATCTAAGGAAATGGACAAATTCCTTAAAACACAAAACTTTTGCAAAATGTACACAATAGAAAAACTGAATAGTCCTATGTTTGGCCACAGAATGAAATCTATCATTTAAAATCTTTCAACAGACAAAATGACTGACCCAGAAAGCATCATTGGTGATTTTTACCAAATACTTATGGAAGAAATAACACTGGTTTTACATAAACTGTTTTTAAAAAGCAGAGGAAGAAGGAATATTTCCTAATTTTTGAAACCGGCATAATATTGTTACCATACACTGCTTCTGACATTGCAGAAAAAGAAAATTATAGTCCAATACTCAGAATGAGCATAGCAGCAAAAATCTTAAACCAAATACTAGAAAATTAAATTGAGCAATATATAAAAAGGATAACAAACTGTGATCAAATGGGGTGTATTCAAGAAACGTAAGATGATTTCCTATTTGAAAATCAATTTGTAGTTAATATTTGTATAGAGTCCATATTATTAACAGAATGGAGAGCAGTCAGTCAGCTCAATGAATCCTGAGACTGCACTGAATAAAATTCAATGTCTCTTCATGATTAAAAAAATCAAAATTCAGCATACAAGTGATGAAAGGAAAGTCCTTCAATCTGATAATAATCAGATTTGCACCCAAAAAATCAAGTTACATGTGAATACTACAGTGTAACGATTCTGTTTATATTTTTATTCATGCAGAATGAAATTTTGTCTTAATATCAAATGTAGGAACAAAGCTTCTTTGGGGAAGGCAGAAAAACAGTGCTTTGGGCAAGACTTCATGGTCCACTTCAATTTACTTGTTATGTTTAATTTCTTAAGATGGTGATAGGTGTGTAAGTGTTACTTAACATGTGTAGGTAATAACTTTATTTGCGAATAAATCTTTATTTAGTAAAAAAAAATACATGCAGAAAAAAGAATGTGTAGGAGTGTAAAGATTCCATTAAGAATATGTAAATAAACACTATTACTTTTTTATGCCATATTAGCTTGGATTTCTCTGGAGAATCTAATGATTCAGTGATCCAAAATAGCATCTACAGGTACATGATCACTGTGGCAGCTAAAATCTGAACCCATTACTTGTGTGGAAAACTGAAAAACTGTACCGCCTGACAATTCTGTGGGAACAGAACAGATCTTCAGACACTCTTACCCAGCCCCACTACACATCTCTGTATAAGAAATAAAAAGCATTGTCCCAAAACATCTCGCCTTTTTTTTATTTTATAAAAATAATTTCTTCTATGGGCACTGGTGAAAAGCCATGGTTCAATGAGTAAATATTGACTTAAGGGACATAGCAGAGCAATTTTCTCTCAAACATATGTGTTACAAGATGGAGAGCCATCTGTTTTCCAAAGATAGCAGGTTAAGCCAATATCTCCACTCTGAAATGCTGCTCTATATACATACCCAAACTACTACATAGGTATATATGAGTTTTTTTTTTAAAGCCCATCTCACAAATACTGTCATCCTATTGTATAACCCTTATCCATAACTCATCACAGGTTTACAGGAGTTTGCTTACAATGAGTTACTCAATGTGGAGATATTGCACTTCACCTCATTGTAACTATATATAAAACAACTATGAGTTGCAAAGAAAGATACCAAGAGGGGCTGAGTTGAGTTTTATAATACTTTATCTCTGGGGTGTTTCACTAGTGTTCACTGATACTGCTTGTGACTCTGAAGAAGTAAGTAATAGATGCTAAAATGATTTTCAAAAGAGTATGTTATGATGGACTACAAAGGAACGGACTATGCCGGAGAAGGGAAATAAATCTGAGTGGTCACTGGGAGAATGTATTTGCAATATTCTGCAAGCCTTTTGGAAAATATTATTCTGCAAAGGAAGTCTGTCTAAAATTATTAAGGGTAGGAAATTTAGCAGGTATAATCATCCTATGGAAGGTGTGTTATAACCTTTTAGTGGTAGACTGATGAATTATGTCATAAAAAGCAAAGACCTTCAGGAACTTGACAATCTTTGAGGTTTTAATGGGGAGGAAATCCGGCCATGTCTTCTCTTCTTTCCAAATCCCTTCCTCCATCCCACAAAGACAAATAAGACTAAAAATCTTTCCAGCTATTGCTGTTGAAACTGCTTTGCAGAACCAATCTTGGAAAAGAGAAAGTATAAACAGTTCCAGGTTTTCAGGATGATACAGTGTTGTATAGTAGCAATTAATATGAGAAAGCTGCCAGGACCAGAAATATAATTTGGGAAATCCAAGTAGAAGAAAATCTAGTAGATAGTCCTTTATCTTTAAATATGATTTGAAATGGATATGTACAAATACAAGGTATAAATCAGGACTATATATTCAACCAGAATCCAGGCTATGCCAATGTCTGAAACAGAATTATAGTGACTGTAGGGTCAAAACTGTACCAGAACTACACCGTGCTTATTCTAACAAATTATATGCATTTTCTCTGTGTTTGCATACATGTACACACTTTCATGTTAATTTATATACTCCAATGAAGATAATTCTACATAATGCTCAGTTTTTTTCCACCGATCCTTTCATTGTAATTATATTATGTAGAGTTTGAATAGAACCAAAGAAATGCCACTAAATGGCTAAATATTGCAAACATGAGGAAAAAGACAGTTTTAAAAGTGGTGCTTGAATAAAGTCTCCTATTAAGAAAGATCCTCTATAAACACACACACACACACACACACACACACACAACTCTACACAGTCCTCTTCATATAATAATTTGCAAATTAGAAAATTCGCTATCAACTCATTCTGATACATATAAGAATAATTCTCTTAACATGGTTTTGGAAGCTATAGATCTCTATTTCACATCGCATTTTAGCTAAAATCAACTTTGAAAATTAGTGCAAATTATACTTGCTAAATTTAGGAATGGAGTAAAACTCCAGGTAATTTAAGAACCACAATACATGGTTTCAATTTTTTTTTTTAATTACTGCTAGGGAATTTTACAGATATTCAGTGGTTCATGTGTCTATCTCTGCATTTTATTTTAGCTAAAATATACAATGAAAGCTCCAGGGCAAAGAAGAAATACAACATGATCTTTAGATAAATATAAAATTCAAAACAGAATAAATCTTGTTTGGAACAATAATTTTTTGGCTTTAATAACTTGATTGTGTAAAATGTCCTCAATTACATAGTAATGAAGTTTCAGTTCAGTGAATTTAAATTAAAGCATATACTATAAGTTCCAAAATGTTTACGATATTTGAGAAAACACTATATTCATTTGGAAAGGTAATCAAATAAAATACTGAAAATAACATTATAAATACACTTATAAGTATTCGGAATAACTAAATATGAAATTATCTACTCCTATGCTGAGGTCTGCTTATTAAAGAGCGTTGAAATAAATAAATAATTCATGGGGTAAAATTTTAGTTTTAATTGGAGATCCAGTATTTAATTACCAAAGCAGAAAATATCAATCATGCACTAATACCTAATATACCATCTCTAAATGAAACATTTTTTACCTGCCATTGATTGCAATTTTATTATACCATTAATTTTATCTTTAAAATCTCAATATATGAGTTTGGGCTTTAAATTAAACAACATCAGCAGAAAAACTGCCATTAAAGTGATTATAGATTACTTCAGCGTGAAATTCATTCAGAGTAGACATGCCTACCTACCATAGTTGTCTCGGCAATAGAACCAAAGCTGTTTATGAATATGTTGCATGTGACATTAACTGGAGGACCTGAAAAAGAAATTAAAACAGAAGGGCTGTTTAGAAGCTTATCTAAAATATTTTCAAGTAATTCCGTGTTTCTGATTTGTAGGGGTTTTTTGTTTTTGTTTTTGATTAATGACTGTACTTGCAGCATATGGAAGTGCCTGGAACAGAGACTGAGTTTGGCAATGCCAGATCTTTAACATATTGTGCCGGGCAGGCGATTAAACCTGCACCTCTGAAGCAACCTGAGCCCCTATAGTCAGATTCTTAACCCATTGTGCCACAGTGGGAACTCCAAAAAGAATTTTTTAATATGTACATACATAGATGCTTAAAATCAAAGGCAACAATCCTTTGAAGAAATCTGGACCACATATCTCAAGTTTATGGTCTCCTCTGAACACGGAAGCTGCCTACTGTATAAGTCATTAACCTCTTTTGGTTTCGGTTTCCTTGATTTAGAAATCTCTAACAGCTCTGTAAATGTCTGGTTAATAAAGCAAACACCTGAGCCCCATCAGGGAATTTTGATCCCCCAACCCCTACCTCTGCATATATGGGCAGTATTTTCCTATTTCTTTCCATGTTGTATAAATTTTAATTGAAAATTGGATACCTAGATAATATAATGTAGCAACTCTCTAAACCAGACTTCCCACTTCCATCCCACAGTTTGTTGTTGTTGCTGGTGTTTCTTATTGCTGTTGTTTGTTGTTTAGTGACTTACCTAGATGAATATTTGTAAAGTGTATTTCTCTAGAGTGTGTACCCACTGAAGCATCTGTTCAGTGAGCCCAGTGGACAACTAATGATTGGTCAGAGGTTTCCTGACTAGCTTGAACAAATGTCTTCCCCTTTTACCAAAGGACTTCATGCGTTTGGGGCGGGGTATGTGTGTGTGGGGGGGTGCCTTTAAAACTTATGCCTTATCCTGCACTTTCTGTTCACAGGGGATTTGAGGTCAGCCGGAGGTAAGAGGTTGGGGCCTCCTAGGACTTTTCTGGTCAGCACACAGCCCTGCACACAGGTGTAGACTCTAGATCTACAACAGTAAGTAATATTTCCTTTTTTCTTTTTCTTTTTGGCCACCCCCATGGCATGTGGAAGTTCCCAGGCCAGGGATCGAACCCAAGCCACAGCAGTGACAATGCCAATTCCTTAACTGCTAGGCCACCAGGGAATCCCAACAAGTAACATTTCAAAGCTGCCTATGGGCTTGTGATAGGCAGACAGATCTCTTTCTGAAATTTTTATTCAGGCTCTTGTTTGCCAGTGGATATCACAGCCTGAGGCAGCTGCAATGTTAAACAATTTCCTGTGATTGCTTCCAACAAATGCCCTGGCAATAGGATTTTCCCACTCAAGCGAGTTCCCAAAGTCAAGTAATGACAAGCCCTCTGAGTGGGACTCTTCTGGGGATTGGGCTAGGTAGGTCAACAGTAACTGAGAAGCAAAAGTGAGCTCCCCCCTCTCATAGTTGCTGGAATCTAGATTTTACAGTTTCTGTGGCTGAGAAGATACTAGTCTTCAAGGCTATCAGGAAGCTGGGGAGTGGGCCAGATTAAACACCTTCTATTTTTAGAGAAATTCATCAGTTTTTCTTGAATAAACATTCCACAGGGTGTTGCAAGCTTTTGGTTAATTTTCAGAGTTCTGAAGGTTAATTTGATAATGTTGCCAGTGTTTCTGTTGCTCTTTTGAAGGAATGAATTTGCAGACAGCCTCACTTCCCTATTGCCAAAAATCCCCTATAAGTATTTGATTTAGTGTTCTCATAAAACACAAGGATATTATTATTATTATTATTATTATTATTATTAGCCACACTCATGTTATGTAGAAGTTCCAGGGCCAGGGATCAAACCTGCACCATACAGTGACCCCAGTCACAGCAGTGACAATACCAGATCCTTAACCTGCTCAACAACCAGAGAATTCCAAAAGCCCCAATTTTTATATTTATGATACCCATTCATTCACTTGTTTCTTAAATATCTAAAAACCTGTGCACACCAAACTGAAGGAAAGCAAAAGAGATTATCACATAATAGGGCGGGAGGATAGGAATCAGTAAATTATTGAGAATTTGTTACTGGGTACTATGCTGTCTGGTTCCTAGATACTACTAAATCATGTAACACTGACAGCAGGTAATATTCCACCGTTTACACACTAGGAAATGAAAGCTCAGAGAGGATACATAAGACGGTAATAAATAGCACAGTCAGAACCTGAACCATTGGTCTGATTCTAAGGATCATTTTTTTCTGCCATATCAAGTTGTTCCCCAACCTTCTTCACATCACATAACTTTCAAAGCATTTCATTATCTGGTTACAAACTTAGTTTTTAGGTTCATAACTATATAAACAAAAGCACTGAAATACTGCGTGATAAGGGTTAAAATAACTCAATCTCCTCCTGTTAGTCCGATAAAACTGCACACAAAAACTGGTATCAAAGCCTAATTCATTTTCTTTTTTTTTAACATGAACATAACTGAGTCACTTAATTTTAAAGGTGTACTACAAAAAAAAAAAAAAAAGGGGCAGCCTCTTGCCGTATACCCCCATTCACTAGAAATAATCTCTTCAACTCATTTAATAGGCTCTTTGGGTGTTCACCTCAGTTTCTCTGGATAATAAGTTTATTTTACTCCTTTAGATGTTTTCATTTTAGACACATGTTCTGACCCCCACGGGATGTTGATTCCTTTTACAAACTATCCCCACTCCTACTAACATAAACCTTTTCTCTGGTCTTCCATCACTCAAATGCTGCTAAACTGTCACTGTCGCTTGATCAGTATTCGCTTTTTAAATTATTGTAACAAGGTAAATATCACCTCCATTAACTATATGTTATGCTTACTCTTCCTTTCCTGCAGAACATTTTCCTAAGGTCAAACATTGTTTCATATATTTCACACGGTTTACTGCATATGTATCATTAACTTATCCTCAAGTTCTGAAATGTCTAAATTGTGTTTCATTATCAGACTCATTAGACAGCCTATTAACCCAATCTTCCTTCAGACTCACTCCATCCTAGATTTGTTGTCCTGAAGCCCAACAGCCACCCAACGCTCTCTCATAATCCTCCTGTTGGAGATGATTACCCCTCTCTTTTATGGGACCTCCTTTCATGGCCCCCAGACCTTCTTCCTTCTTGGTTCATTTCTTCATTTTAGTGGAACATGTCCTTTAGCAATTTATTGAGAAATGTTGCAGAGGAATGTGGAACTTTTCAGAACTGGCTTGTTCACAAATGTTCTTTTTCAGGCCGCCACTCTTAATTAACATCTAGATTTGGTACAAAATGTTAGCCTAAAAAATGTTTTTTCTTCTAAATTTTAAATACATTTCTTCATTATCTTCATTATCTATTTTCTAGTATTGTTGAAAAGTCCAAAGCCATTCTGATTCTTGATCCTTTGTAAAGATAAAATGATGTTCCCTTCGTACCAATATTTTTTTCCTTTTAAAAAACTGCTTTGTTAGTTAAAAGAGTTTATCATTGGAGGTTTTAATTACATTGTACTTAATTACTGGTACAAAATGTTCATCTTGGTTTTTCTACTCACTAATAGCATTCATCTTGCTGGAAAAAGGTAGAGAAAAAAAAAACCCAATACTATTTTAACATAAAGTATATTTATAATACTATGAACCCTGTGTACCTTGAAATCATCTGGTGATCTTTAAAAACAATTGATAACTTCAAATGTAGTTGGCATTGTGTGCAACCAAGGCACTGGTATTTCTAAAAGCTTCCTACATGACTCAGATGTGCATGAAGGAATTTCAGACGAGGAAACATCTGTAGCCATTACACCATGGGGCTAAAAATGAACTGGGATTTTCACATAAATGAGATAAATAGAGAGAGGGGAGTTAGGACTTAAAATACTGAAAATACAAAGCTATTCATTTTAAGACATTTGCCTATTATAAATATGGTCAACTTGCTAATAAAACATAATAGATTGTTATGTACTTAGAAAGAGCCCAAAGTCTATTGAGTATCAAGATGCCAGAACATAACATTCAAACAGATAGAGAAGCTACATTGTTTTAAATATAAAGTATGGACATATAAGAAAACGTCATAAAAGTCCTGAATTATAGAGATGCTCTAATTATCTATTACTAGTGGAAAGTTTTTTAACTTAATTTTTTTCCAAAATTTATTGGTTATTTCTAAATAGTTACAAATTTTTCTTTAATTTGTCAGGTGATAGAGATGTCTTATATGTCACTATGTAAGAAAAGAGAAAGCACAGATATTTTATCCCAGTATCATTTTATCCCATCATAAAGAGAAATATGAAGTTAAAATTGACTGTTAGAAGATATATATATTTAACTTAATGTAAGTCTAAGGTGGTGAATACTGAGATATATACACAAGTGAACTAGAACCTTTTTATTTTCTCTCTTTTTTTTAGGCTTTACCTAAAAAAATTTTTTGGGCCTATACCCCATATGGAAATACATATATAGGGATCAAATAGACCCGTAACTGTGACCTACACCACAGCTGTGGCAACACCAAATCCTTAACTCACTTCACCACTGTGGGAACTCCTAGAATCTTGAGAAACTAAAAACAGATCTTTGATATTTTCTAGACTATTCTCTTTTTCTCAAAAACTCTAAAATTCTGCTATTTTCCTTTACTTGTAACAACAGTACAAATCTTGGGAATATCCTTTAACTTGAGATAAATTCTGTTGTGCTTTATTGACTCACAACCTTTGGAAGAGGAAAAACACAAAAACTTTAGTACTGGGTTAATTCGTCTTCCAATAAAATGCAGATGAAGGTATATCACTTTTGGAGGAACATGGCCCCATATGAAGCTGCTGTGACAGAACTGCCCACTCCATCTGACTATCATCTCTTTGGCTGACATTCACATAAATAACACAGTGGGGAGATGATTTTCTTATTTTAAGTCAGCAAGGGGCAGGGTCTTTTTATTTTGTTTCAGTCTTCTAAGTTTAATTATTATGCATAGAATTATAGATATTATTGGTGAAAAATAGGACGAAGGTTAAAATTAAGCCTAGATTTCGGTGACCTGAAGTTAGTAAAGTCTGTTCTGATGCACTTCAGTGTCCCTGGAGGGCAGGTGCTGTATGGCATATCCTAATGATTCCGGAAAGGTTCTGAAAGCAGCAGTATGAAGTACCATGTTAGGAGGAAGACTCCTTTGATGGATTTGTTTTTCTCTCTAAAATACCATGTTCCCATAGAAGAGCAATGATCAAAGAAAAAGTAACTACTATAGGCTTTTCAGTTGGGAATGTGATGCCTCACACGATTCTGAAACAGATTCCGGCCCTTGCCTCTCCAGCATGCTTCCCATCAGATGCAGGAAGCTATTTAAAAGTAGAAAGTCAACCTGGTTTCAAAATCTAAATTGCACATGGGTGGAAAGTAAATCAGTAATCAGTGGTCTCAGGTCTAAGCTTTTTTCTCTAATACGTCTCATCAGATGTGTTCCTTGCTGGTTACTAGGAAAATACAAAAGTGCTATTTGGTTTGCATTTTGCTGCTTATTTGTGTATGTATTCTCTTCTTCAGCAGAAAGAAAAGTGAATAGATTCAGGCACCAAAGCTGAATTTCAGACTTCAAAAATACAAATACATATATGGAATTTATCTATTTTTTTTTTAATTTAAAAAGCATGGAGTTTCCACTGTGGCGTGGTGGGTTAAGAACCAGACTGCAGCTCAGGTCACTGCGGAGAAGCAGGTTCAGCTCCTGGCCCATGCAATTAAGGGTCCAGCACTGCTGCAGCTGTGGCTCAGATTCAGTCCCTAGCCCAGCAACTTCCATATGCCACTGGTGGAGCCTTAAAAACAAATGAATAAAATAAAATTTAAAAAGCATATTAAGGTGTGAAGCAATTTAGAAATAAAACATATCATTTTTAAGGATAGTCTTAGTCTAGATTATAGAATTTCTTCAGTGTAATACCAAGGTATTTGGAATTTATTTCATAACCATGAGGAGTCATTACAGATTCTTGATCATGAGAGTGCAGCAAACCAGCACAAAATGGTAGAAAGGAATAGCAAAAGTTTAGAGACAGAGGAAACAGGGATTTATTGTAATGGTCCAGACGGGAGATAGAATGGCTCTGACCAAGAACAGTGACAATGAAGATAGACTACAGCACCATGTTTATAAAGCACTAGATCCCTCACATTAAGCTTCTGGTCCACATCAGATCAGGGTAGCAGTTTTGAAGCAGTCTTTCTACTCTCACCATATACTTCTACTACAAAATGAAGCTCAGAGAAGACTGCAAATCTTCTATTACCATTAAGGAGAGCACCTGTTTAGCAGTTGTTGACCAATCTGGTACCTCTCTGTGCCAAAGCAAAAGCTGTTATATCCATCTAAAACACTGCTATATTTAGCAACAAAGCAAATAACTGCTATAGCATCCATATGACAAATTATGCTTTAAAATTGTTCGTTGCATTAGCTATCGTTGACCTGAAAAGCAGTTGCAGATGCTTTGAGAAGCATATTTTCTTTTGGAGATCTCTTAAAGAAATAGAACACGGCTTTTACGTTCAGAGATGGATGAAAGCAAAATGACAAGTAATATGCAAAGCCTTGCAGTTATATTGTTGTTACTCATATTGAGGAAAAATTGGCAGATCTTGAGTAAACACAGAAAAACAAACAAAATAATCCAAGTGTTTGTGAAAATGACTCTAAAGAAATTTTTTTCTTTCTATGGGTGCACCTGCGTAATATGGAAGTTCCTTGGCTAGGGGTCAAATTGCAGCTGCAGCCACACGCCTACACGACAGTCATGGCAACACCAGATCCGAGCTGCATCTGTGACCTATGTGGCATCTTGTGACAAGACTGGATCGTTAACCTACTGCACTAGGCCAGGGATCAAACTAGTGCCTCCATAGAGACAAGCCAGATGATTAACCCACTGTGCCACAGCAGAAACTCCCTAAAGAACTTTTAATGTAATGTTGCATTAAAGCTTCACATTTAAAAGACATAAGAATGCAATTGAAAGATTAAATTCCAAAATAAATTCGTTTAGTGACTTGTTTTTATTTTATATAAATATATATTTATTGGTCATGTCATGAGGAAATATTTTATTTTTTAATTGACAAAAGCATATTTGATGGCTTTAAATCCAGATTTTAAATCTTTTGTTAGATAGAAAAAAGATTCAAAAATTATGGCATAGGAGTTCCAGTCGTGGCTCAGTGGAAACAAGTCTGCCTGGCATCCATGAGGACAGAGTTTGATCCCTGGCCTCGCTCAGTGGGTTAAGGATCCGGCGTTGCCGTGAGCTGTGGTGTAGGTCGCAGATGCAGCTCAGATCTGGCATTGCTGTGGCTGTGGCGAAGACCGGCGGCTACAGCTCCTGTTAGACCCCTAGCCTGGGAACCTCCATATACCACGGGTGCGGCCCTAGATAAGGCAAAAAGACAAAAAAAAAAAAATGGAAAAAGAAAAAGAAAGAAAATGATGGCATAAAAATAGTATCCAGTTTATTCTTTCCTTTCCCTCCCCTTTCTTTCTTGAAAATGTAATCCAAAAGCCATTCAGTCCAGCAACACAAGACAGGCTTTGGTACTAGAGCAGGCTTTGGGAGTGTGGTCAGCTAGAGCAGAAGGAGGACACGGTGGGGAAGGACTGCCTGCGACATCGGAAGCTGAGTGAGTGGGCAGCCTTGTGCGGGGTATTAGAACCAGGGAAAGGTGAGGACGGTGTGCACAGGAGGGCACCCTGTCACAGGGAGTCAGAGTCTGAACAGGACCCAAGGGCATTGGTGTAGGAGAGGGAGATATGCATTATGTACGATCAAATATGTAATATTATTAGGGGTAATGGTGCCACATGTCTTACTGTTAGATAATGGAGTTAAAGAAAACCCAGAAACTAGAATAAACCTACGGTATGGAGCTATCAGTGTGAACTCGTGGTTTCCAATAGCTAGAGAAGTAAATGTATAGATGTAAATTAATACATAAATGTACATATATGCGTAACTATGTGGGTATATGTGTATGTATAGTTATGCATATATGTGTACATATACAGATATATTCTGGTAGGCACCAACTTGTCAATTAATCAAAGTGAACATCATGATCCACAGTCTGATAGGATGCATCACTTTTGTGATATTCCTATCAACAGATGAAGTACCTAAACTGAAGTATGAGGAAACATCAGATTGAGGCAAATCAAAGAACATTCTGTTAAAATAAAGGAATAATAATACTTTTTAAATGCTAAGATCATGAAAGTCATAGGAAAAATGAGGTTCTGTTCTTGACTGAGGGTGACAATGAGAAATGACATGTAAGAAACAAGACATGATTCTATACTGGATACTTTGGCTATGAAGCCATTATTCTAGGAACTGATAAAATTTTAATGATTGATAAAGTTCAAGGAATTGATAAAATTTGAATTGATGAAATTGCTACTATTTGCAAATTAGGTAGTAGCAATATATTGTCATTAATTTGCTTGTGTCAAAGGCTAGGCTGGCTATCTAAGAGAATGTTCTTATCTTGTATGATACACTCAAGTATTAGGGCATCAAGTCAACTACGTACTTTCAAGTGGTTTAGGGAAAAAATCATTTTGTGTTATACCTGCAAATCTTCTGTTAATTTGAGATTGTTTCAAAATTTAAAAAAAGAGAAAATACTACTACAGAGAGAATACATTAAAAAATAAAAAACAAAATCTAAAAATATAGGGTGCAGAATTTAATCTGTGAGCATTTCAGGTATTCACCTACAGTTTTAGAAAGACTTATCACTAAACAGATTCTTCTTGTTAAAATGACCTTGTGTTATATAAAAATGCAAATAGAAAACGCAGCTTTTTCAAAAAATAACTGCAAATTTTATTCAAGAACAGTAGTATCTGGACGGTAGGGATAATTAAAATGGATAAAGAAGATTCCAACACTTTCTGTGGAAAAAAATACAGGTAGAAATGAATATTGGGTGCACATACCATTCTGAGGTTAGAATGTGTTATAGCAGAATAGACTATGAAAATTGGATATGTGATGTGGGAGAAAGGGATTAATACAGAGAAATATTACAGATGAAAAGACGGAAACCACATTGTGAAGGCAACACTGTTATTTCTAGATAAAGAGAGTGGCTACTGGAGACAGAATGAAAAAGCTTAACAAAAATGCAATAAACGTGTAGAAGGAATGAACAATCGGGTGATTGCTGATAGAGTACTTTCTGCCTGGAGCCAAATTAGACTTCAGGTTATTAAAGACCGACTGAAGGCCGAAACAACAGGGTCAAAGGAAAGAAGTAAAATCTAGAAAAAGCTTGTAAGATAGTTTCATGAAATGATATTTGATTGTCTATGGTTGTACTTTTATTTGCTATTCAATTGCATTTTATCTGTTAAACTGGCTTCTAGTTGAAATGCCTAGTGGAAGCTTCAATTTCAAGATGGAGGATTGAGCATAGTTTTCTTTCTCTCAAAAGACATGACATTATTGAATAAAAATGAGACTAGATATATCACACCACAGAGGGTGGAAGGAAAGTCAGAACTGGTTTAATGACAAAAAATATAAAATGCAGAATAAAATGGTTAGCAGATGAAAAGGAAAAGAGCCTAAATTAAATGCAGGTTAGAATGCAAGGAGAAGGTATCAAAGCTGACAGATGGGCTAAGAGATGCAAAACTCAGGGTCATCATCCACCTAAAGGAGGTAAGGAGTTAGATGGGGTTGCAGGGGAGTCCAGGGATGCCTGATTCAGGAAGTTTCTTGCTTCCCACACACAGTCCCCTAGAGCAGGGCAGCCTAGGGTTTCCGTGGGGTTTCAAGGATGCACATAACTTTATTTTGTTTTTTATTGTTTTTTTGCAAACATGGTTTAATAAGGTGGTTTGAAGTAATATGATTCCATAAGCAACACTTACTTTTTTTTTTTTTGGCCACGCCCGCAGCATGCGGAAGTTCCAGGGCCAGGGACTGAATGCGTGCCACAGGAGTGACCCAAGACACGTGACTATGCTGGGTCCTTAACCTGCTTTGGCACCAGGGAAATCCAGTAATGCTTACTTTTAAAGTGTTTGCTTTTCCCAGCTTTGCTGAGATGTAATTGACATACAATATTGGGTAAGTTTAAGATGTATAGCCTGTTGACTTGATACACTTACATATTGCAATATGATTAGGACATCATATTGGACATCAGCTAACGCCTTCATCATGTCACATAATTACTGTTTTTTTGTTTGTTTTTTACTTTTTAGGGCTGCACCTGTGGCATATGGAAGTTCCCAGGCTAGGGGTCGAATTGGACACAGCTGCAGCAATGCAGGATCCGAGCTGTGTCTGTGACCTACACCACAACTCACGGCAACACTGCATCCTTAAACCACTGAGAGAGGTCAGAGAGAGAACCCACATCCTCATGGATATTAGTTTGATTTGTTATCACTGAGCCACAATAGGAACTCCTCATTTCTTCCTTTCTTTCTTTCCTTTTTTTTTTTTTGTGATGACAACATTTAACATCTCCTCACTTAACAACTTTTAAGTATATAGTACAATATTGTTGACTACAATCACCACAGTATACATTAGATTCCCAGAACTTATTCAACTTCTAATTCTTTGTAAGTAAAAAAGATGCTTGGGGATAACAAGGTTCCTGATAGCATTTCAAAACTAAAGTCTTCTCTATTCCAGCATCTGGAAAACCTCAGAAAAAAGCTAGTCAACACTCACCTAAAGCAAAGCTGTGCCCAGGGCAGTGATGTGTCTATCAATTTCCTTTTCCATAGAGAAATAGCAGAAAACCACCTCCCTCCTTACACAGTGGACAAAACATATATCAGTACCCAGGCAAATCATCTCAGTCCTTCCTGAACTACAGAGTGTTTCTATCATATATAAGAAAACTAACAGCTTAAACCTAAATGTCCACCAATAGATGAATGGTACATATATATATACAATGGAATACTACTCAGCCATAAAAAAGAATGAAATAATGCCATTTTCAGCAACACGGATGCAACTAGAGATGATCATACCAAGTGAAGTAAGTCAGAAAGAGAAAGAAAAATACCATATGATACTACATGTGGAATATAATAAGAAATACACAAATGAACTTATTTACAGAACAGAAACAGACCCACAGACATAGAGAACAGACATGGTTTCCAAGGGTGAGGGGAGAGGGAGTGGGATGGACTGGGAGTTTGGGGTTAGTATATGAAAACTATTACATTTAGAATGGATAAGCAGTAAGATCCTACTGTATAGCACAAGGTTCTATATCTGGTCTCCTGGGCTAGACCATGATGGAAAAGCATATTTTTTAAAAAGAATGTATATAAATATGCCCTTTGCTATACAGCAGAAATTGGCACAACATTGTAAATCAACTATACTTTAATAAAAAATTTTAAAAAGAAAACGAAAACTAATGGCTTTAAAAGAGTGAACAAGGTGAATAAACATAATTGCTCCTGTAGGAAGAAATGAGAAATCATTGGGCAGAAAAGAAAAACAGAAAAGGTGGCATGCAAGAACAGAGGCATCAGATTAGCAGACTAGTTAGTGCAAAGACATCTCATTAGAACCTTCTTTGGAAAAGGCCTAGAAATCCATCAGTGACATTAAACAGGTGCTCATCAGAAGTGACCAATTTTCCTTTCGGAGCACTTGCCTCAAAGAAGTAGAATCATGTTTAAGGAATATTGAGGCAAGGAACTGCTGCTCTTCAGCACTAATATTTTTGGACGACTTAATTTTTATCAAGTTCGGATACACGATTTTCACTATTGCCATAAAAAAAAACAAACAGATAAACATAAAATAGCACCTGCCTAGCAACCTGTGCTACAGCCTTCCCAAGGTCTGTGTGGCTTATGCCTGGCATTGTGGTGTTTTCTCTCACTGTTCCTCTTCCACTTTTGCTTTTCCCTAAATAGGAACTGTTGTAAAGGAAACAGATTTCAAATTCCAGAAAAGAAATGGAAGCCTCTACCTATTATTTTTGTTTTTCAAAATGGAAATAACTGTTTCTAGACACACCATTGCTCCTCCTAAAATCAAATCTTTTAAATATGATTTGTGCAAAAGTCTAATTTCTTTTGAATGATTAACTACTTTAGTGACGAATGAGCTTTATTTGATAATTCTTTTTAGCAGACTCCCAGATTATTTCTAAACCCAATTATTACTATTAAGTGCATTAGTTCAAGATAGTTCAAAAATAATTTCATTTACTAGGACAAAGATATAACAGAGAGTTCATACCCAAATTATTTCAAAGGAGCATAGTCTTTTTTGGAGGAACCTGGGTCTCAGAAAGATTTAAGATGAATTATGACTAGTTTGGCAGGGAAGAGAACAGTTGTTTTAATCAGTGAAAAAAAAGAATTTTAATGAGTTAGCCACCTAAAGGTTTTAATTTCTTTTAATATTTACTTTTATAAATAGCTAACATTCATCTTTAATTATTAAGATAACTTTCAATGGAAGACACTGTTCTATCTGTGTTCAGGACCAGTTTAAAGCACTTTAAGAGAATTATTTATTCCTACTATTGTGTGATGCATTTTAATTACACTTAAAATATTTAATCTTAAGCAAATCAGATTTTTAAGAGGTCTAGTTTTTTGTTAGAGAAATAACACAAAACAATACAAAGAAGTGTCATCATTTTGGTTAAAGAAAAATGTCTACATAGAGAATTTTAAAAAGTTAGCGAATACCAAGTTATATTTCACAAAGTCATTTTACATTATTTAATGGTTGTTATTCACTATGGCCTGCAAGATAAATTCCATTTTAAAATAAATGTACTTGTGAAAACCACAAATTTGAAATCAGTACTCCAGAAATAAGTTTTATAATAATGTATTTAAGGTTGAAGTAATTAACATTGTTTTTAAATGTTATGAATTTGAAAGGTGAAAATGCTATCACATTATTACCTCAATTTGCACTTCATTAATTGCTAATGAGGTTGAACATTCTTATTTATTTTCTATAAATTGCCTGAGAATGTCTCTACTAAGACTTTCTCCTCTTGTAAAATTTATAAATTCCTGAGAGGTCAAACATACAGGTTTTTTCCAATGATTTTATAATAACACTTTCCTATTGTCTACTTAGTTATCTACATATTTTCTAAGGGTTTTTTTTTTCCGCTAACATTTTAAGCCATAAAGATGTGAGGTCGAAATCATTGAAGTTATTGTAATATATTGTCACATCTATTTGGCAAATTTCTGTTCCTACTCTTCTTTTAATATATACAGTTAATTCTGTTCATTTACTTTTTCAAAAAAACTTAGACTAGTGGCATATCACATTATTGATAATCATCCACTTAAAGCCTCACAGTTGTTAATTCCTGGGCTTTGACAATTGGAAGGTAAAGTATATGTAATACCCATTTTCAATTAGTTCATTTGGTTTCCTTTGTTGGATAAATGATTGAAATAATAAAACTTTCCAGAAAACAGCAAAGGCACTGGGATCACTGACGTGTGGTTAGTAGCTTACCTGTATTTTTATTAAGAAATCCATTAGTTTGTTTATGTGCTTTTTAAATGCTCACAGACATTTAAGAATAGACTATATTTTCATCTTTAATTTTCAGTGAAATTAAAGCAACACTTCTGAATCACTGAATAGAGAGTCACCATAATGAATTCACTAATTACTGAGTATGTTTCGTTTGCTCATATGACACCTGCGTATCTTTCAAGTTCAAAGTTTGTTCTCAACCTAATTTGTAAAAGATCCTCATAATGCTGAAATTTCTCATTTTCATTTGTACAGGATATCGCTTAAGCTGAACTATTTTCTCACAGCTTGCATTCAGTGTTTTCCTCCTGTAGTGACAAAAATATTTGTGCTCAAAATGCTCAAAGCCGAATCAAGAAATGCAATCCACAATTTAAATCTTAAACAGATTTTGAAATTGAAGCAATTCATAATTTTCTATTTAAAATTTACCAATAACTATTACCTCTATCTTTTTTTCTGCTACCTGTTCTAGGTATTTATCAGTCCTCTCTAATTAATTCTTATACATCTGCTAAGCAATTTTTTTTCTCCTGTAAGAACAAATTCAGGGGGAAAAAAACTGCTGCAGACAAAATTGTTTTTCTTTTCACCTTTAACAATGAAAATAGTTTAAATGGATCACATGAAAAGGTATTTATTCTTGTAATTTAGATTTTCTTTATTGAATAAAACAATATCCAAGAGATATTAAATAAGTAGGGACATAGGAACAGAATTCCAATCTTTTACCCTAGTTTAGTTTACAGGACACATTGTGGTTCTGGATAACTCACATATAACTTGTATAAATATGTTACTTTTCACTATACTAAACAGAAGAACAAAAAGGAGTACTCTCAAACTTATAATTACACTCTTTTCTATAAATTTAAGTAAAACATCTGGTAGGTGGTTAACCTTTAATTTCTTAAATGTTATCAGTGGCTTTTAGTTATCTAAACTCTTTCCTAGTACCTAAGTTCAACAAATGTTGGATTCTTCACAATATAGAGAGTCCTACTGTGGTGAATTTAAAATATGGGAAGGTTTACTGCCAGCCTCAAAGAAGCTTCCATTCCAGTTAGTGAGACTATATATACTAGAGTTTCCTACATGGACATGTAATTTCCTAAAAAGAATCATCGTGACAATAAGTACAGGCAGCCTAGGATATACTGTGGTTTTGTTCCATACTCCTGCAATAAAGTGAAAATTGCCATAAAGTGAGTCACACAAAGTAATTTGGTTTCCCAGTGATATAAAAGTTCTGCTTATACTTTAGTCTATTAAGTGTAATAGCATTATATATTAAAAAAACAATGTTTACCTTAGTTAAAAAATATTTATTGCTAAAAAATGCTAACCATCATCTAAGCTTACAGCAAGTAGTAATCTTTGTGCTGGTCTTGCCTCAGTATTGATGGCTGGTGGCTGATCAGGGTGGTGCTTGTTGAAGGCTAAGGTGGTTATGCCAATTTCTTAAGACACCAGTGAAGTTTGCCGCATTGATTGACTCTTTCTTTTTTGAACGATTTCTCTATAGCATGCAATGCTGTTTGACAGCATTTTACCCAAAGCAGAACTTCTTTCAAATCTGGAGTTAATCCCTTCAAACCCTGCTGCTGCTTTATAAAGTACATTTAGGTAACATTCTAGGTCCTTTGTTGCCATTTCAACAGTCTTCACAGCATCTGCCCCAGGAGTAGGCTCCATCTCAAGAAACCACTTTGTTTATCCATAAGAAGCACCTCCTCATCCGTTAAAACTTTACCAGGAGATGGCAGCAATTCAGTCACATCTTTAGGCACTACTTCTAATTCAAGTTCTCTTGCTGTTTCTACCACATCTACAGTAACTTTATCCACTCCAGTCTTGAACACCTCAAAATCATCCACAAGGACTTCTTCAAAACTCCTGCTAATGTTGATATTTTGACCTTTCCCTCGAATCAAAAATATTCTTAATGGCATCTAGAATGAGATAAATTATTGTCAGAGGGTTTTCTTTTGACTTTTCCCAGATCCACTGGAGGAATATCTATCTGTGACAGCTACAACTTTATGAAATGTACTTCTTAAATAACAATACTTGAAAGTTGAAGGATAATTCCTTGATCCATAAGCAGCAGAATGGATGTTGCATTAGCAATCACAAAAACAACATTCATCTCACTGTACGTCTCCATCAGAGCTCTTGGGTGACCAGGTACATTGTCAATGTTTTAAAAGACATCTTTTTTTCTGAGCAGTAAGTCTCAACAGTGGGCTTAAAATATTTAGTAAACCACGTTGTAAACAGATGTGCTGTCATCTTAGCTTTGTTATTCTCTTTGTAGAGCAAAGGTACAGTAGATTAGCCTTAGGTCAACACCCAACCCAGGAATTTCGATGTGCAGCCATAAAAAAATAATAAACAAACAAATAAATAAAGCCATCAGCTGCATTTGTCCCTAACTAAAGAGTCAGCCTGTCCTTTGAAACTTCAAAGCCAGGCATTGACTTTTCCTCTCTACCTATGAAAGACCTAGATGGCATCTTCCAGTATAAGACTGTTTTATCAGTACTGAAAATCTGTTGCAGTCCCCCTTGTGGCTCAGAAGGTTAAGAATCCAACAAGGTGTCTGTGAGGATGCAGGTTTGATCCCTGGACTCAGTCACAGGGTTACAGATCTAGCGTTGCCGCAAGCTGTGACATAGGTCGCAGACATATCTTGGATCCCATGTTGCTGTGGCTGTGGCATAGGCCTCAACTGCAGGTAGAAAATTCCCCTAGCCTGGGAATTTTCATATGCCGCAAGTGAAACTGTAAAAAGAAAGGAGAAAAAAAAATAAGAAAGAAAATCTGTTGTTTAGTGTCACCTTCATTACAGATCTGAGCTAAATCTTCTGAGCAACTTGCTGCAGCTTTTACATTAGCACTTGCTGCTTCACCTTTACTTTTATGTTATGGAGATGGCCTCTTTCCTTAAACCTCATGAACCAAGCTTTGCTGCTTCAAACTTTTCTTTTGCAGCTTCCTCACCTCTCAGCCTTCATAGACTTGAAGAGAGTTGGAGACTTGCTCTGACCTAGGCTTTGGCTTAAGGGAATGCTGTGGCTAGTTTGAGCATCCATCCAGACAACTAAATCATTCTCCATATCAGCAATAAGGCTGTTTTGCTTTCTGATCATTCGTGTGTTCACTGGAGAAGAATTTTTCATTTCCTTTAAGAACTCCTCCTTTGCATTCACAGCTTGGCTAACTGGCACAAAAGGCCTAGCTCTGGGTTGATCTCAGCTTTTTTTTTAAGTTGATCTCATTAAACTTAAATCATTCCTAGTTTTCAATTTTAAGTGAGAGATTTGCAATTCTTCCTTTCACTTGAACACTTAGAGGATATTGTGGGGTTATTAACTGTCTTAATTTCAAGGAATATAAAGGCCCAAGGAGAGGGAGAAAGGTGAGGGGATAGGTGGTCAATGGCGCAGTCAGAGCTCACACATTCACTGTCTAGGTTTGCTGTCTTTTATGAGTGCAATTCCCCAACTACAATTACGATAGTAACATCATATCAACACTGATATCACTGATCACAGATCAATATAACAAACATGATAACAATGAAAAAGTCTGAAATATTGTGAGAACTACCAAAATGGGACACAGAGACATGAAGTGAGCAAATCACGTTGGACAATGTTGCCAATAGATTTGCTCAATACAGGACTGCCACAAAACTTAGATGTGTAAAAGGCAAAATTTTGGGAAAGCACAAGAAAGTGAAGGGCAATAAAAGGAAGTATTTCTGTATTATAACAATTAGAGAAGGAAGAAAAATTACTACTGGTCCAAATAAGACAAATTATGATAGCTATTAACATGAGAATATACTTCTTCTTTCAAGACATATCTTTTGACCAATATAGTGCTTGAAGGATGGTTGGAAATAAGCATTAGAATTAACGGGAAAAATCAGTTTGAAAATGTATTATGTTTAATTATATTTAAAACACATTTCAGGGAGTTCAAGTCATGACTCAGCGGAAAAGATTCTGACTAGTATCCACGAGGACACAGGTTTGATCCCTGGCCTCACTCAGTGGGTTAAGGATTCAGCTGTGGTGTAAGCCATGAGCTGTGGTGTAAGTTGAAGATGCAGCTCGGATCTGGCATTGCTGTGGCTATGGCATAGGTCAGCAGTTACAGCTCCGATTCAACCCCAACCTGGGAACCTCCATATGCCGTGGGTGCCACTCTAAAAGGACAAATAAATAAATACATAAAAATAAAATTCATTTCAGGAGTTCCTATCTGGCACAGCAGGTTAAGGATTCATCATTATCACTGCAGCAGCTCTGGGCACTGTGGTGAGTGTTCGATCCCTGGCCTGGAAATTTCACATGCCATGGGCACAGCCAAGAAAAAACCCACCACCACCACAACACATTTCATATATTGCAGTAAGCAGAACAATTACCTTTAAAATTGGGTCTGATTCTTGCATCATACCCAGAAGTCCTCCCCATTAATTTATCCAGAAAGTCCGAAGGTGACATTGGGGCACTTCGAGACCTTGCACTATCTGTTTCCTTTGTTGCAACCAAACTACAAATGAGAAAAAAATATATAGATTTTTACCAAAAACAGTCTAACAGTTGTTACCTAGAAATATAAAAACAAAAATGCTAAGCAAAACTACTTTGAAAACAAACAAAAGCTTTATACATGCTACAGTGAATTTAACATAATGTAGGTAAGTATTTATAAATTTATAGTCAGAATTTATGTTTTCACGTGTATCCAGCCCAAAGGTCAGAAGTAACATTATTTTGTGTTAAGTCAGGTAACAAGGCCACTCCAAATTATTAGGGTTTCAAAATTTCCATATACCCAAACTTGATTTATGATTGAAATTTTTAGCTGAAATTATCCCAAGTGATTCAAGAATAAGAAGACAGTAGAAAAAAAAAGAAAAAAAATGGGAGTTCCCATTGTGGCTCAGTGGGTTCCGAATCTGACTAGTATCCATGAGGACTTGAATTCAATCCCTGACCTCACTCAGTGGGTTAAGGATCTAGCATCGCCATGAGCTGTGGTGTCGGTTGTAGACATGGCTAAGATCTGGCATTGCTGTGGCTGTGGTTGTGGTGTAGGCCGGCAGCTGTAGCTCCAATGCAACCCGTAACCTGGGAACTTCCATGTGTCACAGGTGTGGCTGTAAAAAGCAAAAAAAAAAGAAGGAAGGAAGGAAGGAAGGAGGGAAAGAAAGAAGGAAAGAAAGACAGAAAGAGAGGAAGGAAGGAAGAAAGAAAAGGGAAGAGAAGAGAAGAGAAGAGAAGAAAAGAAAAGAAAAGAAAAGAAGAGTTCTCTTCATGGCTCAGCCGTTAACGAGCCCAATTAGGATCTATGCAGATGTGGGTTTGATCCCTGGCCTCTCTCAGTGGATTAAGGATCCAGCATTGTTGTGAGCTGTGTTGTAGGCTGCAGACTTGGCTTGGATCCCGTCTTGCTGTGGCTGTGGTGCAGGCCAGCAGCTGAGCTTCAACTCAACCCCTAGCCTGGGAACTTCCATGCCTCAGGTGTAGTACTGAAAAAACAAAAAAAAAAAAAAAAAAAAAAAAGGAAAAAGGAAGGAAGGAAGAGAGAGAGAGAACTAACAAAAGAAAGAGAAAAAGAAAGAAAGAAAAGAAAGAAAGAAAGAAAGAAAGAAAGAAAGAAAGAAAGAAAGAAAAAAAAGAAAGAAAATAGGAGGGTAGCTCTCTTGTGGTTCAGAGGGTTAAGGATCTGGCACTGTCACTGCAGCAGCCTGGGTTATGGCTGTGGCACAGGTTTAATCCCTGGCCTGGGGAATTTCCACATGCCACAGGCGTGGCCAAAAAAAAAAGAAGAAAATGTGAAAGTTCAACTATTCTTATTGCTTTCATAGAGGAAAATACATCACATTTCAAGTTCTGAGAATTTTTCTTAAGTGTTGAAACTTCTGTCCTATATATTAAATAACAATGTTCTTGTCTTCAATCAGAGTGAGTGCTTCCTATATTAGTAACACACTCAGCTGAATTCTTTTTTTTTATTCAGTTTGTCATTCATCCACAGTACATTTTGTTCAGATCTAAAATTTGTGCATGGAGATTTAGGAATTACCATAAATATGGCCTGTGCACTTGGCTATTAGCTGATAGGAACATGTGTCCAGGAAAGGTAAAGGGTTATTGTATTTCGTCATTCTAAACCTTTTCCTTTCCATGTCGCTGCTCATCCTAGAAGTCTCCAGGTATGACTGCACCCCTGACCAGATCCTCATTAGCCCAGGTTTGTTCCTAGAGAGCCTGGACCTACTTGCTAATATCAAATGATTCTATTTTTCCAGGAGTTTTGCTCAGGAAAGCCAAGCAGACTTTCTGAGCACACGTGTTTGAAATAGATGCGTTCAACCTGATGTTATTTCCTGAGGTTGTCAATCATCACATCCTCCCAGGTCTGTCACTCAGCTTAGTGCCAAACCCTGAATTTTTGTGGTCACTCTCGGCAGTATCTTGTTATTAAATTTGTCCTGATAAAATTTCTAACAAGCAGTGAAAATGGGCCTTAGAACATCACCATTAAATTGTCTACCACACACATATATTCAGTAATTCATATGCATAATGGTAAAATCCAATATCGATGATAATGTGAGAATAATATTTCTGAAAGTGCAGTGCCATAGCTAACAGCACCTATTAACTCCTCTCCTGTTCTAGAGAATGTATCTGGCTCTGGACATTCTAAGTCATTTATCTACTCCATAACTTTCATTCCACCTTTCCTGCTTTCTCTCTGAACAGAAGCTTCTTCTCTTCCAGTTCTACTCGTTCCATATGACTTTGTAACGCTTTACCTTTGATTATCACTGGTCAGTTGATCAGTGATCATGCTGATCACACTGGAAAGTTTATTTTAATATCATCATCATCAAGATGGGAAAAAAAGTTTAAAAAAGCCTAATCTCTTCTCAGTAACTCCGGAAATTTCCTCTATCAACTGGTTTTAAGTAACTGTTATTTGCCCTCTTAAGCAGCATTTGCTCATTTTCCATGGCCCAAGAACACCGGACAGAAAAAGGCACTGCAGGAACTTGCCTGGCTACATATCCTGCTTCTAAACCATTCGTTCCCCTCACTTACTTTGCAAAACCCTTCCTTTCGGTTGTCAGAAAATAAACTTCCGTATTCTGTTACCAACAGATAAACCAGCTTACCTGGATCTGAACTAGTAACATTCTGCCTCTTTTAAAAACATTTAAAGTTTCAAAACTTTCTAAAAACAATATATAATTCTGTATGCTGAACTGGCAACCTCTCATATTTTGCACTGGATGGGTGAGATTATCCAGGTCAGCCTTATATGCAGCAATGTGTCTCCTTAGAGAGAGATGCAGAGGTGCATTTGACTGAGGGTAGAAGAGGGAAGGCAATGTGACCCAAGGCTGAGATTAGAGTGGCCCACAGTCAAGGAAGGCCAGCGGTCAACAGAGGCTGGAAGAGGAAGGGACAGTCTCTCCCCAGGGCCTCTGAGGGAGTGTGGTTCTGTTCATACCTTGTTTGGGGCCCCGTGAACAGATTTCAGACTTCTGGCCTCTAGAACTGTGAGAAAATAAATTTCTGCTGTTTTAAGTTGCCTGGTTTATAGTAAATTGTTACAACAGACATAGGAAACTAACAAACAGAAGCCTTCCAGTGAATTTTTCATTTTAGTTACTCTACTTTTCAACTCCAGAATTACCTTCTATTCTTTTTTGAGATTTCTATCTCTTTGCTGGTGTTTTTTATTTGGTAGGATATTACTGGCATACCTTCTTTCCAGTTTTGGGGGACATGGTTTCCTTTAGTTCTTTGAATGCATTTAAAATAGCTGATTTAAGGTCTTAGTTGGAGTTCCATGGTGGCCTAGCAGTTAAGAACTTGGCATTGTCACTGCTGTGGCTCGGGTCACCACTGTGACACAGGTTGGATCACTGGACCAGAAACTTCTGCATGTTGTGGGTGTGGCCAAGAATAAATGAATAAACACAGTCTTTGTCTAGTAATTGATTTTCTGAAGTAATTGCCCAAGGGTATGTTCCTTATCATACAAGATAAGGGGAATAGCTCTTCAGTTAGCATAGAGATCAACTAATAATTGGACGAGAGTTTTCTTAAATTCCTGGGCCCAGTAAGTCACCCGGTATTTTCTGGGGGCCCTGTGTTCATGCTCATGCTTTAACATGGAGTCACGCCGTAGACAAATCAGCCTTAGCTTATACTTCTTGTTTGCACAGGGCTTAAAGGCCACCTGAACTGAGAAACCGGGATGTCCTTGGATGTCCTTGGGTCTTTCCTGATCATGCACACAGCCCTGGGTGTATTTGTTTGCTAGCATTTGACAAAGTACATTGGGTGGCTTTACCAAGTACCATTGACGGGGTGGCTTAACAACAGAAATTAAATTTCTCACAATTCTGGAGGCTAGAAATCCAAGATCAAATTGTTGGCAGGGTGAGCTTCCTCTGAGGGCCTCCCTCCTTGACTTGTGCATGGCCATCTTCTCTGTTTCTTCACGTGGCCCTTCCTCTCTGTGTGTCTGTGTCCTAATCTCCTCTTCCTAGAAGGTCACCAGTCACACTGGATTAGGGTCCACCAATATGACTTCATTATATCTTCATTATCTACAAATAGAATCACATTCTGAGGCATTAGGAGTTAGAACTTCTATGTGTGAAGTTTGGAAGGATGCAGTTCAGTCCATTAT
Organism: Catagonus wagneri; assembly: GCA_004024745.2. NCBI lineage: Eukaryota > Metazoa > Chordata > Mammalia > Artiodactyla > Tayassuidae > Catagonus > Catagonus wagneri. Next base: position 6,709,145 of record PVHT021183556.1, read on the forward strand.
CATGGATGCTGACAGCCTTGTACAGTATGTGTGGATTTCTAGGTGCCCAGGATAATGTGGGGTTTTTTTCCAAACCCTTATACACATACCATTCTAATGCTTTTACTTTTAAGCTTTTTGGTTAGTCTGTTGTTTGCATCCACTGTTCTCTATTGCCTCAGGTACCCATAAAGTTAAAAAATTGACAAACATCCCCAGGAAAAAGCCTTTTCCAACTGAATGAGCATCTCAAATTAGATCAAATGAAAGCAATCTTGCAAATGGGTCTCCCAGAAAAACCTCCATACAGGTCAAATCATGATGGTTTTCCAAGAAGATCGTTTTCAAGGAATTCAGACTTCTCTGGTAGATTCCAGGCTGCTGTTTTTACTGTGACTGCAGGCTACTACTGTGGAGCTTGAGAAAGTGGGACCAGAATAAGGGCAGGTTACAACGCCAGATATCCCACTGTTCTTGCCAAGCTTCAGAAGATTTTTCTTTCTTTCTCTCTCTTTCTTTCTTTTCTTTCTTTTTTGCATTTTAGGGCTGCACCCACAGCATATGGAGGTTCTCAGGCCAGGGGTCGAATCGGAGCTGCAGCTGCCAACCTATGCCACAGCCACAGCAATGCAGGATCTGAGGCACTTCTGCAGCCTACACCACAGCTCATGGCAAAGCTGGATCCTTAACCCACTGAGCAAGGCCAGGGATCGAACCCACATCCTCAAGGATCCCATTCATGCTTGTTAACTGCTGAGCCACGAAAGGAACTCCTTTTTTTTTCCCCACAATTTTCTCACTGCTTTTATGGACGAAGGAATCTACAGAGGTTGTAAATTTTGCAGTTCTCACCACTCTGACAAAGTCTTTCTAGATTTCTCTTTATATTTGTTTTATTGCATTTGTGCTTTTAGGAATCACACATCTCACAGCTCCAGCCATCTTCTCTCCGCTCTGGATAACTGTATTTACTCCCATGGTAACAGCTAACTGCCATAAAACTGTTTTGTAGATTTTAAAAACATATCTTTTTTTCACAACTAATGTAAAGATTTGCTTTTAAAAGAAAAGACACAGAGTTTCCCTTTTAGGGTTTCCCCATAATAAATGGTAAATGACTGTAATTGACTAAGTATCAGTAAATATTTTATTAATATAAGAGAGAGAGGGTGGGGGAAAGAGGAAGAGAGAGAGCGTAGGGGGAAAAAAGAGAGAGAATAAGAAAAGGAGAAGGAAGGACTACTTACTTTTTCCAGACATATTAAGTAGCAGATAGCACAATAAGGAAATAAAATTATGAAGGGTATCAAATGGAAGTAAGATTTACACTGCAGGCCTACAATTTTAACAAAATAAAATCAATTTGGCAGATGAATGCTAAAGTTTAATAATAGTAATCACTTGCATTCATACAGTACCTACCTTCCAAAAAGTCTGTCTTTTCCTAGTGACTTCTAAAAAAATTTTATTAACTTCTAAAATGAATTTTTTTCAAATGTCACATCTATTATTAATCTTAAATTAGAATAGGAACATTTGAAAAGCATCTTTTCATCTATCAAGCAATCATTTATTCATTGTAATGGGTTACTATAAAAGTCTGATATTTGAACTAGAATGAGGAATGAGGTACTGAATATTTTCCAGTTTTGAAGTTAGAGATGTCCACTGTACACACTTTTTAATTATTGCCCCACACTGAAGCAGTGGTCAGCACTGGCATGCTAACGGCATGTGATATACTTTCTATAATATGCCATCATGTTACCTAAGGATTCTAGGCACCCATAGGAAGATAACAGGGTTAGACAACCAACATGTAAGATTTTCTGTGGTTAACGTGATCCGATTCTACTAGTGGATATCCCTGCCCTTGACCTTAACAGTGTGATGATAAAGAGAGTATCAGTTGGGTGCTGTGTTCTATCTGCTTTCTCTCTGTATGCCATGGATCTGAACAGAAGCAAGATGATTCAGCACCATGTCACCAGATCATCAGTGAGCCTCTTCCAGGAAACGCACACGCACACTAGACTTGCATCATCCCAAATTCCGGGATGAATATCTCAAACTCTACTACCAACACAAACTTGAATCTGTAGCGTGTTCACAGCCCAGTAGACTGCTCTGTCTGGGCCCCTCTGGGGTCTACAGAGAATCTGCGGGAAGTAGCAGAGCACTGAAGCTGGGAAGTGAGACTATAGTGAGGAGAACGAAAGGCCGGCTCCGTTGTTCCTGCCACTTGGAACAAAACTTTCATGTTTATAACAGGAACTCACAACCACCTTCTCCAGAACAGTGCCTATTCAAAATGAGAAAATTCTGAGCAGAAAAATATTCCACATTTCTTTACTAGTTATGTTTCCTTTGGTGACACAAAAGCCATTCAACGACTTATGGACAATTGATTTATTTCTAAAGATTAACAATTCTGGAACAAAAAAAGGAACTACTGCTGGCAAAATTACAATAAGTATTTGGCTAAAAAAGCATTTCTTACAGGCTTTCCTTTCCTCTTCTGAAAGTGGTGGAGGCTGTGTGTATGAAAAAACTTCAATCACCTATACTCTTGCTTTGCTGTATTTCTCATAGAACTTTCTTCCTATTAAGTGATATCTGAGACCAGTACCATGTAAACATCAGTAGACTGTCTTCAGAGAACTGCAATCATTTCAGAGAGCTTATAGTAACAAATGAACACACACACATAGTATGAGTTTCCATGGGGCTTACTCTAAATATGGAAGCTTACTCTAATTTTTCAGTAGTCCACATCATCTATAATACATATTGAAAAGCATTTTTCTTAAGTTGTTAAAACTCAGGGTACAGAAAGGCAGTGAGCAGAAATCTAAGATGAATTTGGAATGGCTTTCGGATAAGAAACTTTACTATCAAGTCTATTTTTTTTGGTCTAAACCTCCTCTTTTCAACAAATGTCATATTTACAGCAAGTTACTAAGGTTGTTAACAAATTACTCATGATCAGTACTTTTGAAAGAAGCAGATTTAGATATTTTAAGTCTGTTATTTATGAAAATCTCAAAAAAATCTCTGTGCTAATTTGCCGGCCTCCCACACTTGGCTTGTCTTTTGTACGCTGTACCAAGCACTAAATTTACTATTAACTTTTCTTGGAAGCTCTGTGTGGGCTCACACACATTCCCATCAATGAATACTTTTTATTTTAACTTAAGTATTTTGTATATTCTTATTTTTCTGCAGACATCTCCTGAAAATACAGAGATTTCAATTTCTGAGAGAATGGCAGAGACCTATTTTGTTGTTGTTGTTGTTGTTTTTTGCTTTATTTTGGGCCCCGCACCCGTGGCATATGGAAGTTCTGAGGCTAGGGGGCAAATCGGAGCTGTAGCTGCCGGCCCACACCACAGCCACAGCAATGCCAGATCCAAGCTGCATCTGCGACCTATACCACAGCTCACGGCAACGCCAGATCGTTAACCCATTGAGCAAGGCCAGAGATTGAACCCGTAACCTCATGGTTCCTAGTCGGATTCGTTCCCACTGTGCCATGACGGGAACTCGGAGACCCATTTTATTAAGCCTTGAAATCAAATATCTCAACTCATAAAAAGATAAGTCCCTTCCCTTCCCCATCTATCCTCTCCCTTCTTCTTTGAAGAAACAAGAAAGTAAACTATATCCATTTTTGGAGGACAGAAATAACCACTAAATATAGCTGCTTTAAAGGTGGATTTAAGAAGTTCCCTTGTGGTGCAGTGGATTAAGGATCTGGCATTGTCACTGTTGTGGCTCAGGTCACCGCTGTGGTCTGGGTTCCAGCTCTGGCCCAGGAACTTCCGCATGACACAGGTGCAGCCAAAAATAAATAAATGAAGATGAATTTAGTATAATTAATACTTATTTAATTTTGCTAAATGTACCCTAAAATTGAGAGAAAATATGAAGGCTGTAGCTAGAAAATATAATGTGGGTTTGAGACAAGTATTGGCACATGAGCCCATAAATCTCTGTGCATCTATTTTCAGGAACTGATTTGCACAGAAGCAGCAGTGACCCATGGGGAATAAGTCAGTGCCGAGACTTCCGAGGCAGAGAGGTTTGGGGGGAAGAGGGGGAAAGACATGTGACTATGTATCAAATAGCTTTATAAACCAGTCCTATAGGGTTACAATTCTTTGTGAAAAAAATATTGTCCCACAGTAATTATTTGGAACTTTCTGAATTGTAAGAACAAGTATTTCAATCCCCAGTTTGTAAAATAAAACACAGAATGGAAGAGATAAGCATTCTTTCCAATTCTTTATGGCCTCAGTCTCTTTATAGGAGAACTAAGAGAATGTGAGACATCTGAGGACATGTGAAATTTTGAGCATTTTACACTAAAGCATCCTGCTGTAGAAAAGGAAATATTGTTTGCCAGGATGACACAGGCCATGAAGTAGGCTTTAGGTTGCTTGTTTGATATTAATTATTTTAAAAGGAGGTCAAAATGGAAGAATATAGGCAGTTCCTATTGTGGTGCAGTGGAAATGAATCCGACTAGTAGTACCCATGAGGATGCGGGTTCGATTCCTGGCCTCTCTCTGTGGGTCAAGTATCCTGCATTGCCATGAGCTGCAGTGTAGTTCGCAGAAGTGCTTGGATCCCGCATTGCTGTGGCTGTGGTGTAGGCTGGGAGCTATAGCTTTGATTCAACCCCCAGCCTGGGAACTTCCATATGTCATGGGTGTGGCCATAAAAAAAGCAAAAAAAAAAAGGAGGAAGAATATAAACGGACAAATACCTTTGGAAACTCAGAGAAATAACTACAAATTAAGAGAGTACTAGGATCTCAATCCTTGCCCCTGTGGACAACGTGCCAGTGAAATATGATTATCATTGTAAAGCAATCTCATTTCTTCCTGCAGTTTGATGAGGCATGGCCATTTTAATTAACCTAACAATAAAAATGGCAGTCGCTTCTTTGAGCTCCAGGCACAGGGTTCATATATATATGATCTCATTTCATCCTCACAATAACTTCTCTAGTTAGATATTATTGTCTACGTCTTACAGATGGAGGAACTAAGGTATCTAGAAGTTCTTTTCCAGGCCACTCAGATATTACATTTATAAGCCAATATTTTAAAACAAATTAAACTCTCCATTGAAAACAACTTGACAATGTTAAGAAAAAAAAACAAAAGTGTGCATTGGAGAGCTAAAAACACAGTGAAAAATCAGAGGGCTAAGACCTAAAACAAAGGAAACTCACAGAAATGAGTCAGGTATTGAGTGCTGTGTTTCCCGTAGGGATAGCAACGAGTTTCAGAGTGCAAGCTGAGTGGTTACCAATCTGTGCACAAGTTTTGAAAGCTCTATGAATTCAGGGGGATAAAAAGAGATGACCTCCCCTGAGTTGGTTTGAGATCTCCAAGAAATGCAACTGTTGAGTAAGAATGAAATATATAAGTCTTAGCAGGAAGCTAAGCATAGCTTGGAATCATCTCAACTTCTGGAACTGGGTTAAAATAATCACTGATTGCTAGCAACCTAGCGCTCTAATAAAAGCAAACTTAAATCAAACTCCTGCTATTCCCACATAAACTTGTTTCTTTTCCATTCTTTTTCAATTCTGTTAATGGCAACTCTGCCTTTGCATTTCCTGGGATGAAAATCTTTGATAACTTTTGACTCCTCATGTATTTCACATATTATATCCATCACGTTGGCCCTACCTTCTACTTTTATCCATAATCCAATCATATCTCACCATAACCTCTTCAACTCCTCTGGTACAAACTACCACTAGTCATTACCTTTGCCTGGAATACTCGTTGATCCTCTATTCATCTAATTAAGTTCTACTCATCCTTATGATCTTGGTTTAAGTGTTATTTCTTCAGGAAGCCTTACATATTCCCTCTTATTTGGCAAAATCCTGCTACAATATTTCTCAAATTTATCTCTCATTAAGAGTACTTCCTACAGTTGTAATTTTAATAGGATTAATCACTCAAGTCTATCTCCTACTTTGTAGGAGCTACTATTTAAGCAAAATTCATGACTGTTCCATAGCCCCAGAGGTAATCCAGAGCATCCACAGTAACTAACTAGATAAATATTTTTGAAATCAGTTAACTAAATATAATGATGGAGAGGTCAAACATCAAAATATGACCTTCCAGCAATAATCATGCTTAGAGTATGTTTAACACTAGAGAAGGTCCAACCTTTCCATCCTTCTGTCCTTCTACCCAGGTTAGGAGTGATGCTGTTGGGCTCTACCCCACAAGCCTACAATGTCCTGTGCTTGCCCAGCTTTAGGGTGAAAAGAAAAGCCTGGAGTCAGCAACAGAGATATGAATGGTTTAATGTATGGTGGAGTTTACATGTCTGAAGCAAGGTCCTGGAGCTGTACCCCACCATGCTGTGGTGTGGCGTGATGGCGGGCCGGATACAGTGGCAGTCTTCACTCCGGGGGCAGGTGGGGAGGGGAGACTGCCAGCTACAGAGGGATCACTTCAGGCTGGCTCATTAGGTACCAGGGCAACTTGCGAGAAGCACACCTCTTACTGCCCCTTTGATAAGCTGTCACGAGCTAGATCCTAGGGCAAGTATGTAGGAAAGTCAGTCAGGTGCATAGCATGTAGGTGAAGCAGGCCCTGGTGGGCAAAGAATGTACAGACAGCAAGAGAATAGCCATCCTGAGTGGCCTGACCATACAGAGCCTAATGAATAACCAGAGAAGAACACAGAACACATAGTTAGAAACAGGGAAAAATCAAGATATCAGAAATTTGAAAGAGAAACTGAAGTCATTAAAGTTATATGTCTGAAAATGGTCATTTAATGGTGGAACTGTAGAGTTGTAAATTGGAATGTCACGGCGGCCTTTTTAACCAGGCCTGATCACAGTGGTGTCTACATTCAGTGCTTATCTAAATTAGGACTTTTTAGGGGTGTCTATGTTCAGTGCTTGCCAGTTGTCAGGGATGAATTACATCTTTTTTGTGTGTTTGTATAGAAGGGTTAATTTAGAGCAATAGGTGGGGATAGGGTGGTAAGGAGGACTCCATTCAACAGTAAAAATAAATAACACATTATCTGAGGTTTCTTTAATCTTTATACAATTTTGTTCATTTTGTCAAAATTTACTTCTATCATAAAGTCACTCATTTTTACTAAATGCTTTCAAAATGCTGTGCTCAAAACTCATGCTAATTGTTAAAATTTCTATGGAAACTGTCTATTCTCATGGGTAATAGTTTATTTCTTTATAGTTTTGGCATCAGCTTATTTCAACTGAAAGAACTAAAAGGCCATAGCACAGTTAATTAACTCACTGATTTATAGCTTCTTAATGACTTATTTATGTTAAAGAAAACTAATTACACATTTCAGAAACATTGAAAATTACTTAGAATAGACTTAATCATTCCTATTATGTGTCCAGTGCACAAGATAATTAAATGAAAGTCATCATGGTACAATGGTTGAGGCTCCAGATGGACAGCCAGGAGGCTTATATTTTGTTCTAGTTTTGTCATTAACTAGTTGTTTCTCCTTGAGCAAGCCAGATATTCTTTAACCAGTATAAAAATAGAGAGTTAAAGTGGCACACATTTTTCAACAAAAACTGTAATCAAACAAATGACACATTCCACACAAATGTTTCCAAAAATGCCAAATTCTTATGCCAGTGTTTGGATTTTTTTACTCTGATAGCATGACTCTTTTGGCCAGGGATATTTTTAATTGAAATAAAGACAAATTAACTCAAGCTAATTAATGTAAGAGTTTTGAATAGTATAGCAGTATCTCGTGACACCCAGATGTGGCAAATACCAAGAAAGGCAGGAAATACAGAGCACCATAAAGAAAAAAATCTGATGGACCCATCTCAGCTTATGGATTCAACTAATGGCAAGAGAGTAAGAGAGTTTCAAAGTCACATCACAAACGTATAATTGTAAGGGCCTTAACTGATGCACTTTTCATCACTCTTCCTTAAATAATTTCTCATTCAGGACATTTAGTCTTTCAGAACTCAACTACTGAGTGACTATTTAAAGCAGTTTTGGTTTAATCCTGTCTTTAGTTCAACTGTTTGATTTCAGTTCTGGTATTCTAGCAAGATTTTAAATAACCAAAAGAAGTCTATCAATTTGTGTAAATTCAGTGAACATTTCTAGGAGAAGAGGCTGCTGAAATAGTGATCCAGAATTTCAGGCAGGAAAAGACTTAATAAACAGATACAAGAGAAAATATCTTAGAATCCTGGTTTCATGGAAGGACAGAGAATAAAAGAATGTTAGTGTGTTAGGAACAGAGATTAAGTGTCAACATAATAACAAATTAAGAGCACTGTAGGGAGGAGGTCATGCAGGACCTCATAGATCACATGATAAACTGTTATCTTTATAGCTCCCATTTGGAAATAATCCCCGTGGTCAAAGTGAGAGCTGAGGATATTTTGAATAATTTTTATTGCAGTAGAGCTGAAGAGTAAAAGAATATAAAAGATGCAGATCACTAATAAACTTCACAAAATTTAGTGATGGTTTGGCACTAGATGTAAATGAGGAATGTTTCAAGCATGACTGTAATGATTTTTAAAACACTCAGATTTACAACCACTATGGAAAACTACATACAGGTACCTCAGAAAACCCAATATAGAACTACCATATGACCCAGCAACCCCACTCCTAGACATATATCCAGGCAAAACTTCCACTGAAAAAGACACATGCATCCCTATGTTCATTGCAGCACTATTCACAATAGCCAAGACATGGAAACAACCTAAATGTCCATCGACAGATGAATGGATTAAGAAGATGTGGTATATATACACAATGGAATACTACTCAGCCATAAAAAGAACAAAATAATGCCATTTGCAGCAACATGGATGGAACTAGAGACTCTTGTACTAAGTGAAGTAAGTCAGAAAGAGATAGACAAATATCATATGATATCACTTACATCTGGAATCTAATATATTGCACAAATGTTCCTATCTACAGAAAAGAAACAAACTCATGGACTTGGAGAACAGACCTGTGGTTACCAAGAGGGAAGGGCAGGAAGTGGGATGGACTGGAAGTTTGGGGTTAGTAGATGCAAACTATTGCATTTGGAGTGGATACGCAATGAGATCCTGCTGTATAGCACAGGGAACTATATCTAGTCACTTGTGATGAAGCATGATGGAGGACAATGGGAGAAAAAGCATGCGTGTGTGTGTGTGTGTGTGTGTGTGTGTATGACTGGGTCGCTTTGCTGTATAGCAGAAATTGACACAACATTGTAAATCAACTATAATAGAAAAAAATCTTTAAAAAAAACCAGATTTTTTGACACTCCTCCTGTCAAAGGGTAGAGCCTAATTTCCTCCCCTTGAAAGTTGTCCACACAAAGTAACTTTTTGATAACGTGGATTCTGTAGTTTACTCATAATATGTATTGCTACTTCCACCCAGCTCTCTTTTGGATCACTCTTCCCTCAGCCACTCAAATAGCTACACAGAAGAAAATGAGAGCTTCCACCAGTAGGATTTACCAACTTGCCAGTCATTGACTGAGCCACCTTGAAATTGAATTCCCTACCCAAGTCCAGCTTTCCCATGACTGCAACCCTGGCTGACATTTTGACAATAACCTTATGAAAGGTTTTGAGTTAGGACACCTACTAAAGCTGTTCCTGAAATTCTGACCCACAGAAAGTTGGAGGCTAACAAATACTGATTGTTGTTTTAAGCCACTAAATTTCAGGATAATGTGTTATGCAGCAGTAGTTAAGTAATAAATCAAGTCTTAGCTTTCTAGCTTGAGCTACTGTATGTATGGAATATTTGCTGATATAAAATAGCATGAAAAGGGGGACTGGGTCTGGGAGTTCGGGTAATAGATTCAGTTTTGAACCTGTTGAATTAAAGCATGGTTTTAAAACATCTAAGAGAAACTTATCCAATAGGATAGGTTATCTATGCTGAGAAACAAAATTTTGCAATGATATTTTATTGGATGGTTTCTTTGAACATTTTTAATAAGCATGCTGGCATGGAAGGGCCATCACACTTGCCACCCCTTCTGCCTAGAAAAGCATTGTCTAGATCCAGCTTTATTGCTTCCTCAATCTCCTTCAAGTCTCCTTGAGGAATTCCCTGGTGACTTAAGGATCTGGTGTTGTCACTGCTGTGATGCAGGTATGATCCCTGGCCCCACATACTGTGGACATGCCCAAAGGGTAAAAAAGTTCTCATTGAATCACTCAGCTAAAAATATCTTCCCTTCTCACATATTCTCTCTTCCCTTTCTGTTTCTGCTTTACTTTTCTCTATAAAATGTATCATTAGCTAAAATACTTGGCATTCTCCTGTGGCATAGTGGGTTAAGGATCCAGCGCCACCACTGCAGCAGCATGGCAGTGGTATGGGTTCGATCCCTGGCCCAGGAACTTCCATATGCCATAGGGGTGGCTAAAAAAATAATAATAAAAAATAAAACGCTATTTATTTCACTTACTTATGTTGGTATTTCCCTCTACTGGGAGAAAACATTGTAGAAGCAGGGGGTTTTGCTTATTTACTACTGTATCTTCCAAACTTGGAACACTGATTGGCAAATAGAAGCTAGTGCATACACATTTTTGGAATAAATGAATAAATAGTACTTGACATATTTGTGAGATGGATAAACAATATATATTTTAAAAACAAGATTTGGAACTCAATAAACTTTAAATAATATATTATTATTATTATTTTCATTGAAGTTAGTTCTTCAAGAGAGTGACTCAAGTAAGGATGTGTTTCTCCAGTGATGCTATCAGACAAAGTCAGTGATTCAACCCTTTCAACTTTAGTGTAACCCCAGAGAGCAATAAAAAGCACCCTTTATTTGGTTTAGAAGATCACTGCTTCTTTGGAAAGTAGAGCACACAGAGTCTTTGTCTGGATGCTGCTTCATATTTTCTCTCAGAGAAAACAATGTCTTCCTTGAAAGGAAGAGGTGAAAGCTATAGCAAAACTTTCTAAAGTTTATAGTTCTCTCCTTATTCTATTTAAGCATTTTTGGTAAATCACTTTTTAAAATCTAAATTCCAAAGCTGTTAATCAGGCATTTACAATAATTAGGTTTAAAATTATAAACTTTAATCTGTAGCTTTATATACATATATCATTACACTGCATGCACAAACTATCTACATGCGTCAGGGTTTCATAATACTATATTTAATTCCTCAAAACAACAACAAAACAAGTTTTTAAAAATCTAAGAATAATCCAAACAAAAAATTTCAAAACTTTTACGGAAGAGTTAAATGAGCAGATTTCTAAGATAAGACAAAGAAGAGTATTTCTTCAATATTTAATATATAACATGTGTGCTTATATATAATATATATTTAATTTATGTTACATATGTAATGTATATTATACATTATACAATTAATATAAAAATATTTGTATATATTTACATATGATATTTAATATATTTAATATTTAACACATAACATAGTTGTATGTATATATACACATATATATGTGTATCCACATACATGAATGTATACACCTATAAACACATTTATATAGATTTATATGCTCATGTCTATAGAAACACATATACATACAAAACATATTTCTGTGTTCATTTAGTCATATATACATGTCAAAAAAACAGTTACTGAAGACTCTAAATGCAGTAGAGGAAAACACCAATAAATTCTCTGTGGCCAAGGAATGTACTTTATGGGAGAAGAAACAGACAGTAAACAAACACATAAGTAATCAAGATAGAGATTGTTCTATGTTCTCAGGAGAAAATAGCCAGGATGATCAAAAGAGCAAATAAATGAGAGAGGCCATGCCAGATGACTGATTGGTGAAGACTTTCTAAGGAACTGAAATGTGAGCTGAGTGGGAGCAGACGGAAGCCTATTTCAGGCAGAGGGAACAGCTACTTCAGACATGGTGCTATGACAACTGGCAATCTATTGACAAAAATAACATAAACTTGATCTATTTCACAGCATGAACATAAACAAATTTCAGATGGCTAAAGCTCTAAATATCAATATGTAAATAATGTATTTTTTTTTTTCGGCCATGCCCACAGCAGGTGGAAATTCCTGGGCCAAGGATTGAACCTGCACCTCCACAGCAACCCAAGCCACTGTAGGGACAATGCCAGACCCTTAACCTGCTACTCCATAGCAGGAACTCCTAGGTAAAAAGGACTTTTAGTCTGTATTTTGAAACCAGTATTCCAGCCAATCTATGAATCAAGAGGGAAGTAAGCAAGCAGCCACAAATTCAAGGAAGGAATAGTCTCCCTGCATAAATGCCCTTTTGGGAAAATCATGGAGAATATACTGCAGCAAAATGAAGGAGTAAAACAGGAGATGGAATCCTGGAAGAAGCTGATACAACTTAGAAAATAGCAGTGGAATTCCCTCAGATGACACCTATGCCAAGGCCTCAGGGAAAAAAAAAAAAAACAAACAGTCCTGTTTTGATCAGAAGAAGAGAGAAATCTACGAAGGCCATTTTGCTGTCGGGGACTATGAAGTTTGGAATATACTGCACAGACAAAATGGCAGGATTAAGAGTGTGAGGGAAAAAAATGAGTCTTTGAAGGAATATTGATGCAAGAAAAGACAAAAGAAGACAATTAGAAAATTGAGGGAAAACAAAATGGAAAACAATAAAGAGATAAGGATATTATTCAAATGTATGGAAATGATTATCGTCAGAAGAAAAGCACACAAACATTTAGAAATGGATGCCCTACCGAGTTCTCCTGTGGTGCAGCAGCATTAAGAATCCGGCATTATCACTTCAGCAGCTTGGGTCACTGCTGTGGCACAAGTTCGATCTCTGGCCTAGGAACTTCCGCATGCCATGGAGACAGACAAGAAAAAAAAAAAAACGTTTTCTCTAAGGAAGAGATGCCAAGTACAAGGAAGATGGAACTGAAGTGCTACAAATAGCATTAAAGTTTCCATGCCATGTGATTTTTAATCCATATGCAAATTATACTTTGCAAAAAAAAGATTACAGTAAAGGATTAAAAACATACAAGAATTTTTTTAAAACTTGTCATAGACAAGGCAAGACAAAATGGAAAGGCTGATGTGTTTAGTACCCACACTTACTGTTTTTCTTCATTAAATATTTATTGAAAATGTGCAGTATGCCAAGCATTGTTATGGGGCTTGACTTCAGCAACAAACAAAGCAGACTAAAATCCTTGATCTCCATCTAAAATCCTAGATCTGATTTCTAGCAGAATGGAATACAATTAACTAGAAAGAAAACAGATTAGAAAAGTAAATGCTATTTTGGAAGAAAGGAAAATTCAGAGCAAAGCAAAGGATAATCAGAAGTGATGCCTGGGGGAGGGTGAGGGAGTGGAACCGACTGGGAGTTTGGGATCAGCAGATGCAAACTATTATGTTTAGAATAGATAAGCAATGAAGTCCTACTGTACAGCACAGGGAACTATATCCAATCACTTGTAATGGAACATGATGGAAGATAATATGAAAAAAAGAATGTATATACATATAAATATATACATATGACTGAGTCACTGCTATATGGCAGAAATTGGTACAACATTGTAAATCAATGATACTCTTGATAAAAAATTAAAATTAATAAAAAAAGAAGTGATAGGATATGGGGGATGTGTAAAAGTTTTAAGCAGAGTAGTTAGAATAAGCTTCACTGAGAAAGTGATGCTTCATCCAGGTGTTGAAGGAGGTCAGGGCGTTGGCCGCCTGAGTATCTGAAAGTATTTATTTCAGGCAGAGAGAGTGACCAGTGCAAAGGTCTAAGCTGGAAACATTCTTGATGTATTCACACAACCAAAAGGGAAGAGAACGGAGTTAGCAGGGGGCATAATAGCTGGGAAATCAAATCAAAGGATTAAATGGAACAAAAAAAATCATGTGGGTGTCAGAGTCTTTATAAGGAACTTGGCTTTTACTTGGAATGAAATGGAAGGTTTTAAGGCATTGAGTAGACACAAGCAACGGCTGACCTTTTATTTGTAAAGAATCATCACGAAGTGTCTGTTCAATACAGACAAGGATGGGGCCGGGGTGGTGGGCGGGGATCAGTTAGATTACTATTATAGCCCAGGGAATGGTGGCTCCGACCGAGCTGTCACATTGGAGGTGATGGGAAGTGGTCATATTTTGGATGTATTTTGAAGCTTGAAACAAGATGATTTCTGACTATCTAAAGGGAGTGGTCAAGGAGAAATCCGTGTTTTTTGGTCGAACTGTAAGGACAGATTTGATTACCCCCAAACTGGAAACTGAGTGGAGTAAATCTGCGGCAAAAATCTGGAGAGCAGTTTGGGGCATGCACAGTTTGAGATTCCAGCTGCTGTTTTACCTGATGAATACGCAGTTAGTTCTAAGCCTATGTAGTCCAAGGAAGGACACCTTTTTTATTGCTTAAGGCACACATTTGGAAAGTGTTATAGACAAGTAGATAGCAAGCGAGTAAGTGCAGGTAGAAAAGAGAAGAGGTGGAAGAGAAAAGGAAAGAGCAAAGCAAACTGGAAAGACCAGCCGGTGAAGTAGGAGGAAAACCAGTAGAGTGTGTGTCTTGGAAACCAGTTAAAAGTACAGCAAGGAGGAGGCCATGAATAACCATAAATGCTGCTGACTGGTTGAGTAAGATGAGGACTGAGAATGAGCCATTGCATTTTATTAGGTGGATGTCAAGTGTGACTTTGACAAGTGCAATCTTAGGGAACAACTGGAGGTGAAAGCCTAATTAGAAAGGGTTCAAGGGAGAATTAGAAAGAAATTGTGGCAGTGAGCATGGCTCCAATGGCAGGTCTTTGAAATAACACATCAATACTAAAAATTTAGACACAGCAGGGAGCAAAAAAATAAATTAATTAGAATTAATCATTTATTTTGCTTAAATGCCATATTCTCCGTGGTGCATTCAATTGCTTATTCCAGTGGGAAGTGATCGCTCTTCCACTGGATTCTTATTGGCCATTGGGCTCTGTCATGCACTGATTTCCGCTGTTGATGTGTGACACACACGCCTTAATCTCCTCTGCTGGAAACTTCAGGGCCAAGGCAGAGGCTGTGTCCTATCACTCATCTCACTGGAATTAAATCAACATATAACAGGGTCTTTCTAGAATCTTTCTATAGAGCTCAATTTAATAAAGGATGAATCACTCGAACTTCAATTCAAGAGCATTTCGTTCCTTATATTCCAAACAAACCTCATCCAGTTTAATTTGTCAAAAGATCACTGAATGTGGTTTCAGAACCATTTTTCTAGTGATAATTAGAAAGTTATTACAGCAAACCAATGGGGGAAAAGCTGATTAAGAATACTGCTTCTCTTCAGAATCTTATTTGACAAACTATCCCTTAGACCTTTGAAATATGCATAAAGCTTGTTTAAAAACACATTCTCTAAATTTCACTTTAATCTATGTGCATTGTACTCCAAATTCCATAAAAACACAGTAAAGATAAGGGAGAAAAAGCACCTTAATCCTACCAAACAGCATGAGCAATACAGAAATCATCCTTTCACTTGAGATTTTTTAACTGAGTTATATTTACTAAGGAAACAACACAGCAGAAATAGTTTTGTTTTATTTATTAAGTTTTTTGGCTGCAACCATAGCAATGCATAAGTTCCCGGGCCAGGGATTGATCACACGTCATAGCAATACCCAGAGCCACAGCAGTAACAATGCCAGATCCTTAAGCCGCTGAGCCACCAGGGAACTCCAGTGTTACTTTATTTTGAACTAATATTATTTGCATCCATGCTTACTAATAAATGCATTTTTATAAATCCCCAAATCAGTAAGATTGAGGGCATAAAAGCATGATACTTTAAAGCACTGGTCCCTGAGTGTCTGAACCTGAAAAGAGTTGTATGCAGAATATTAAAGTGGAGTCCTGCTAAGGTTTTTCCCCTAAATAATACTGAAACAGCAGAGCACTGATTTACTCAGATTATGGCAGATATTCCCTTTCGTGTGACTACAAATGTTTATGTTAATGTCACCTTTCAATGGAATGTCTTCTGACTTAAGCATGTTTGAGTTATTGGACTTGTTTCTTCCTGTGGCGCAGGAAGTCCTGCCTTTGCTGATCATTACATTCCTTTAAGGAGAGAGAAATGACACAGAATGAAGGGGCTCAAATAATAAAGCAAAAAGAAGTTTAAGTAGCAAGGAAAGATAAATACAACAATGAGCATTGTGTTGTTCAATTTCCCTCTAGTGAAAATTAGACTGCACATCAAGGGTTTTATTGGATTACATTCTTTTCAAAAATTGAGAAAAAAGCTCAGCAAGATATAGGCAGTGATGTTAACATCATACTTACAGCTGATACTCAGCTAAGGGCCCTTCCTCTCCACCCTTCTCCCCTCCGCTCCCCCTGCCTCACCTCCATTCTTTCCTCCCCTCTCTACCTTCCTTCTACTTATGTGCCTGAACTATTTGCGGCAAAACATTTATTTACATCTTCCCAAGAAACAAAAGGATTGTAAAAACTTCTGAATTATAGAAGTTATTTCCTCTTCCCATAAGAACATGTTTTCCTTTAATCAAGAATAACATACAGATGGCAAGTAAACACATGAAAAGATGTTCAAGATCGCTCGTTATTAGAGAAATGCAAATCAAAACCACTATGAGGTACCACTTTACACCGGTCAGAATGGCCATCATCAAAAAGTTTACAAACAATAAGTGCTGGAGAGGGTGTGGAGAAAAAGGATCCCTATTACATTGTTGGTGGGAATGCAAATTGGTGCAACCACTGTGGAAAACAGTATGGAGATTCCTCAGAAAACTCAAAATAGAATTACCATTTGATCCAGCAGTCCCACTCCTGGGCATCTATCCAGAGGAAACCATGACTCGAAAAGACACATGTACTCCAGTGTTCATTGCAGCACTCTATGCAATAGCCAGGTCATGGAAACAACCTAAATGCCCATCGACAGAGGAGTGGATAGGGAAGATATGGTACATACACACAATGGAATATTACTCAGCCATTAAAAGGAACAAAATAACAGCATTTCTAGCAACATGGATGGACCTAGAAATTATCATGCGAAGGGAAACCAGTCAGACAATTAGACAGCAACATCCAATGCTACTGCTTACATGTGGAAACTAAAAAGACACAATGAAGATTCTTTGCAGAATAGACAATGACTCACAGACTCTGGAAAACTTTTGGTTTCCAAATAAGACAATCTGGGGGGTGGGGGGATGCACTGAGGGTTCGGCACGCAAATGCTATCAAATTGAGTTGTGATGATTTTTGTACACCTATAATTGTAATAAAATTCATTAAGCAATGAAAAAAAAAAAGAATAACAAAATCCCTGGAGACAAGGCTTTGTAGGAAAAGACCAGCTATTTTCAAGATGCAAAGGACAAGATTCAGCAATATGAGTGTACACTCCTACACAGCCAAACTGGGTGTCTACATACAGAACTCTGAGAAGAGCAAAAATTTGACAGTGGGTTTCATTCATATATATATATATATATATAGTTATAATTATTATTATGAATGGCTGCACTCACAGCATAAGTTCCCAGGCCAGGAACTGAATCTAAGCCTCAATAGCGACCTACACTGCAGCTGTGGCAACTCAGGATTCTTTAACCCACGGCACCAGACCAGGGATGGAACCTGCGCCTCCGCAGCGACTCAAGCTGCTGCAGGCTGCAGTCATTCTTTTTTTTTTTTCCCTGGGCTTTTCTAGAGCCACACCCGTGGCATATGGAGGTTCCCAGGCTAGGGGTCGATTCGGAGCTACAGCTGCCGGCCTACACAACAGCCACAGCAACACCAGATCCTTAACCCACTGAGCGAGGCCAGGGATCAAACTCGCATCCTCATGGTTCCTACTCAGATTCGTTAACCACTGAGCTACGACGGGAACTCCAGCAGTCGGATTCTTAACCCACTGCACCGCAGTGGGAATTCCTCATTCTTATATTTTTTATGAAACTATTAATTTAAAAAATCTTACTGTGATTCTAATTGAATGAGTCACATTTCACCTTTTAAAGAATGATGTGATCATTTCTTTTCCTACTTTAGAATAGTCTAAATTACTGTGCTCTTTTGGAAAAATAAGCAATTAGTTTGAGTTAAGTGATGTGGGTTCTATCTCTGGCTTTGCCACCTAAATGAGCATGTCCTGAATAGAGGAAGGTGACAAGGACATGCCTAGGACATGTCTTCACCCGCTCCCCTGGCCTCCGCAGAGCTCTGCAGAGTAGTGGGGGCTTCTGCTGAGGCATGCTGGACTGACTCTCTTGAGAGAGCTGGGAGCACAGGCTGCACTGGTACCAGAGGTAATGCAGACTCGGCTCTAGTCTGTTTTGTAACCCTTAAATCAGCTTAAACTTCTCTGCTTGGTTGTTCACCTTTATCTCGACCGATGACCTTGCCTCCTACTTCAAAGAGAAAACAGCACTCAACTGCTGAATTATGAAACCACAATTCCCATCTCTACTGCCAGCCACGTTCCTAGAGAAATCTAGTCCCAGAGATTGTCTCCTCTGGTTCAAATCTACTCTTTAACTACAGTTCTTGATTTTCTTCCTTTTTATCTCATCAGTGACTTTGCACCTTCTCTTCTGAACCCCTCTTGTCTCTTCCTAAGCATTTCCTAATCTGTCGATTTCCTTCTTCAAGGATGTAAGCAAGTTCAAATCTCCTTTCATTGTAAAAGCAAAACCGAACAGGAGTTTCCTTGCAGCACCTTGGGTTGAGGATCTGTCACTGTTACTGTAGCTGTGCCACTGCTATGGCATATGTTCGATCGCCGGCTTGGAAACTTCCAACTTCCAAGTGCAGCCAAAAAAAGTTAAAAAAAAAACTAAACAAACAAATCAAGAACTGCCTATATCAACTGTGTCTATTGATGCTTTCCCTTGTAAGTAGCCTCTTAAAAAAAAAAAAAGAGGAATCTATATTCACTTTTAACTCACCATTCATTGTTATGATAACATATTTGTGCATGTATTTTTTCACCAAAAGTGTGCTTGAAAAGGCTACTAAGAATCTTCCATGTTTCTTTTTGTTTCTATGGCATTTGATATTATTGCATTATTGATCATTCTTTTATTTCCAAAACTTTTGTTTGATTGTCAAATTCTGTGTTAGTTCTTTTTCTCTTACCATACTGTACCCCATCTTTTTTTTTCTTTTTTGCCAATACCTGTCCTGCCCATCCTTTAGAAGCTGATTTTTTAAAACAGTGCTTCTCAAATATGAGTATGCTGATGACTTCTCTCTGGGCCTCGATAACATGCAGATTCTGATTTCATAAACCTGTGGCGGGATCCAGAGTCTGCAGTTCTAACAACCTCTTGGGTGATAGTTATTCTCCTGGTTAAAGGACCACATTTTGAGCAGTAATGTCATAGGCAGGGAAGGACTTTTTGTTGTCTGCAAGCCCCAGTGGATTACAGGTGTGCTGTACCTACAGCTATGCAATAGGCAGACTGGAGCCAGGCTTGGTGACACAGTGTGTCACCAAACTTATTTGTTTACCCCAATAAGACGACACATCCATTATGCTTAAGTGTAAAACAATGCAGGAAAACCTCGCCCCAGAATCCTAGCCTTTCGGTCTCATCTAGTCCCAGGTCTTGTGCTCTCAGCTCCTGGCTAAAGTTTTACATTAACTGGCTCTCTCACAGGCATCATCTTCACACCTGTAAGGAACTTAGGATACTCTCTAGATGGCTACTCCTCCTCTTTCATGTTCTGTTCTCTCATGGCACTATTGTTTACCCAGTTCCTGAAGGCATAAGTAGGAGGATTATCCTGAACCATCCTCTCTTTATCTTCCACGTCCAACTGACCAAGAAGTTTGTTTGTTTGTTTTTATCATCTCTCCTATTGCTCCTTTCTCTCCAATTTTGGAATGTCCTATAGCACTGACCATGCCCTATTCTATCTGGGGCCAGTTTTGCCCTCTGCACTGTCAGCACACTTTCTTCTAAGTTCTCCTTGTTACTTCCTTTTTTGATAATAGTTATACTTTATTGAAACACACCAGCATATATATTCTTATAATAAACATTCAACCATTCTGCTCAAATAGTAGTAGCATAATGTGTTATAGAAAAATTATTCATTTCCCCTTTCCCACAAGAAAAGTCAAAGTCATGGTTGCAGGTTATTTATTTTTCTCCAAATATTAGGATTGAAAAAATTTAAAAAGAGGGTAAAAATAATTAGAAAGATCTGTAATTAGAAAGATCAATCCTGATGTCTGCTTCTTAGACTAGGTTGATGTTTAGAAGCATTTAGAAAAGTCTTGGAAATTTTCAGAGGTCTTAAGTTTTCTTCAGTACTTGTACTCAACTAACCCGCACAATTATCAGTGTTCCCTTTTTTTGTGTAATAATTTAGCAATATTCAAATTATTAAAAAGAAAGATATATAACCCCATTTTTTAAAATTAATATTTAAAAAATGATTAATTTTGACAAAAAGTAAAAGATGATAGAGCTGAAACATTTTGAGAAATGTTTTTAAATGGAAACTTTCCTTTATTTTGGAAAACTGTATTTAAAATATGGCTTCTATCCTCTCCAGACTTGTCTCTCACACTGTCGCTGTCATGTAATGTAGCTTCCAGCCACAATGAACCCGATGTGGTTCCTTCATTTTCCATGCTTGTTAGTGCATATACGTCTTTGCACAGCCCATTGATTCTGCCCAGAACACCTTTACTTCTCACTTTGAAAAGTTGTCCTGCCCCCGACCTCACTCACAGCTCTCTGCCCTCTTGTGTACTTTTATTTTTATGTTTTTGGGCTGCATCCGCACATGTAGAAGTTCCAGGCTAGGGATCGAACACATGCCATAGATCCTTAATCTACTGCACCACAAGGGAACTTCCCCTCTTGTGTACTTACTGAATCCTGTATTCCCATTAAATCAATTTTCACATACTGTGAGAATAACACACTGTGTTATTACTTTCCTGTGCATCTCTCCTCTAAATAAGTGCTCTCCAGACTTCTGTAATTGGCTACTCCAAAATTTAAAAAATATCTGAACATGCACTTCCAATAAATGTACACATTATCACATATATGTTTGCGTGTATACTCATTGATTAAAAAAAAAGTAGTTGACAATATTTCACTCATATATATGCATAGTACTAAAAATCTATAGATCAAATTCATCCAAGGATGATTTTTTTAATTTTTATTTTTTAAAACATAGTGATTCACTAGTTTTATAGATTATACTCTATTTAAAATTTTAACAAAATATTGGCTCTATTCCCTGTGCTATACATTACATCCTTGTATATTATCCATATTATTTCTTTAGTGATATTTCTGAAATACAAACTGATCATTCTCCTTTCCTACTTATCATGTTCCCTTTTGCTTCATTTAAAAGACTGAGTTTCATAGTGGTGAGCACAAAATGTGTGAGCTGAAGCCTCCGGACCTCCCTTTGCATGCAAAAAAACTAAACATGTTTCTTCCATTTGTAACTTAGTGGCCAGAATTTGGCCACATGGACTCACAAAGTGACCATAGAAACTGAGGAAATTTTTAGCTTCTTGGAAATGCCTCTAAAGATAAGCCCCTTCCTCTTTTCTGGTAGCTGGAAAGCAGCTATGATGACTGGAATGCAAGGAAGAAACCCCATGTTAAAAATGGCAAAACAATGCAACTAGAGATTCTCATACTAAGTAAAGGAAGTCAGAAAGAGAAAGACAAACACCATATGATATCCCTTATAAGTGGAATCCAAAATATGGTACAAATGAACCTCTCTACAGAACAGAAACAGGCCCACAGACATAGAGAACAGACTTCGGGTTGCCAAGGGGGAGGAGGGAGGAAGTGGGATGGACTGGGAGTTTGGGGGGGATAGACATGATGAAAGATAATATCAGAAAAGGAAGGTGTATGGGGGGGGCTGGGTCACTTTGCTGAACAGCAGAAATTGGCAAAACACTGTAGGTCAACTATACTTAAAGAAAAGAAAGAATGCTAAAACAAGAGAGAAAGATCAGTAAACTCATTCTAGACATGGTCTTTTTACTTCTATGGTTTTCCTTTTTCCTTTTTTCTTTTTTTGAAAGAAAAACAAATCTTTCTTAAACCAATATTACTGTGCACTTTGTCAGTCACAAATGAACCTAATCTGAACTATCACAGCAATAAATGGCTATTCTATTTATCCCTTGTTTATTTTCCTGCCACTCAACCTCTCCCACCTACCACTATAATGGATTTCAGAAAAAAGAAATAGTTTTTTTTAGAGTAAAGGCTACTGATATTAAGTGAAGTGAGAAATTATAGCCATGATGCTAAGCACACATTTTCTGTTCAGAAGAGATTAGCACATTTCTGACTGTGTTAGTTTAAAAAAATGTGTACTCTGTAGATGGATACAGCATTACAAATTACATTTTTGAAGCAGTGAATTAAATATAACTACTTGGTGTGTATAAAATCCCCCCATTCCTTCAAAGACAGAACAGAGACTTGATTCTGAGTCTTCTTTCTCCAAATTCCCTCTTTCACAACGTGCACACAAATGCACCAAGTTAATTTAGAAAACATCTAAAAGAAACTAGCTCTTTACTGCAGAGGTATAAATCTCGGCTTCTTTTTATTACCATATTTTTGAGATTGAATTTTCATATGCTTTAGGAATTTGAGTATTTTCCTACCAATAAAGCTTTTCCAGTGTAATTTTGCCTGTAAGTTGACATATAGGATAACTGTACAGACACACAGAGAATGTCATACATACGCTTTGGCCTTTTGCAATAGAGCAAAATTTTCAGTTCACGTATTATTATTTAAGGGGAAATAGTTTGGCTACACATAGAACCTAACTCTTCGTGATAATCTCTGGAGGCCCTAACCGAGGTCACGTCTATTCAAGATTTGCAGGAAGAAAGAGATCCTCTCAATTTCAGCAATTTAAGGGGAAACAAGGGAGGATTTCATAATCTTTTAAAGGGTTTTATGGTTGTTGGAAAGAAACAGCATAAGGCAGAAGGGAGATTTCTAATAGTTTTATACATATAATCCTATGCTACTCTATTCTTCCCAATAAATAAAACAAAAGGCAAGATAAAAACACAGATGTCTCCCTTATTCCTATTAGGCAGTACTATACAAAATTGGGTACATTAGACTACAGGTAAGTCCCTTCTTAAATAGCAATATTTAAGAATTTATGGAAAATATTTAATGCATGTTATAGTGTTTTATCATTGTTAATAAAATAATTTCTAGAGATGGATTGTTTTTAAGGCTTTCATTAAGATTTCATTACACATATCATTCTTCTTTCCCTTGTCAGGAATGTAATTGTTTTTAATACTATGAAAAGTCATAAATCTTTTCTTAGATTTTTGTTTTCTTTATTCTGCCAATAATTAAGGTTCAGGCCTCAGACTTCTGATACACAGAACAAACACATTTAAATTATACAAATTAACAAAAATATATGTATGGTAACATTAACATAACTAGTGAATACAAGTAGCTTATCTGAATATTTTCTTCCCACATGATCAAGTGAGGATGATGAAATATTTTGTTTAGAAATAGAGAAGCCTATGATTTGAATAAATATTTGTTGATATCTTCTAACGCCCTATAAGAGTCATACAGATTTTCCCCAGGAAGTTAGTTCTACAACAACATAGAACATGGATTTATTAGACAGTAAAACTCGTGGGGCTCACAACAGACGTTACTGTGAAGTTTGCCATTTCACATGGAGCATTGTCTTTGCTAATGATCTTTTCATGTCTGAAACACTCTTCCCTCTTTCCTGCCCACTCACATTCCATCAACTGCTATGGTCCATTTAAATTCCCTGCTTCTTTATAAAAGAATCCTTTCCATTCCCCCAAAAAAAAGATGTTTCCTTTTCCCAATATTTATCATTGTTAGTATTTCTAGTAGTTATTCATGACAGCATTTTCAGTAATTGCCAGCAAAAAAGAAATCATCATTCAATCACCCTTTATAGAGTCTCTTGGACCTAAAACATTAAATGTATATGAGTAAACAGATTAAAGACAAAACAAATACTCTGTGATATCAATGGTTCTCAATTTATGTAGGAAATTGGAAACCTGTCAGTGATTCTGATCCCAGAACTGTGATAGATGTTGTAATAGAAACTCGATTACTATGCCTTGAGAATATGGCTTATTTATTTAATCATTATTTAGGATGCTCATTTAATTAGGTGTTATTTTTTCAGTGCAGAGAGCTTACAAAAAGTTGATAATTAAAAATTATGCATTGATTTAAAATATATTTTACATATATTTTATATGTGTATATGTATATATACATTTTACATATATATATGTAATAGTTACTTGCTTAAACCATTTTTCTATTAAGTGGTATTTCCCCTTTTCCAGTGCTTAAAGAAGAAGCTATCACAATGGAAACTCAGTACCGCTTCAGTTAGTCGAGATGGGAATAGATCCCAGGAAGGAACAAGTGAGACATAGGTAAATAGTGAGAAAATGAAAACATGTAGATTTTTTTTTCTGGGAATCTTTCTGTGAAATAAAAGAGAGGTTATAGGCAAGTGGGTAAATGTATCACCGCAGACAAATAAAATTGGGACTACAGAAAAAAAAGCACCCCATCTTTTACTAAATTTTCTCCTAAATTCTAGAAGCAGAGGACAGCATAGTATTTTTATTTATGCCTAGAGAGAATTATTTATTTGAAATGATCCATCCGCTTTGGAGGGAAAAGTGTTCCATTTCAGAAATGAGTGGGCCTTTCTGGTGTGCTAGATGCTTTTTAGGTCCTGGAGATAGAACTGGAGATATGTTACTGTCCCTGCCACCCAGGACTTCACAGTATGAACTAGAGGTGGTATGAAGGCAATGACCACAGCCCTAGGATGGGGCAATAATAAAGGCACTGGATTCCTGGAAGTACAAATGAGGTATCTTCACCCAGACGTGGGGGAGATCAGAGAAGGATTCTTCAAGAAGGTAAGGTGAGTTGAGTAGAAATTAGCCAGACAGATGGATATGCATTCCTCCCAGTTGATGGATGGTATTTTTTTTTCTTTTTAGGGTCACATATTGCAGCATATGGAGCTTCCCAGACTAGGGGTTGAATTGGAGCTGCATCTGCTGGCCTACATCACTGCCACAACAACACAAGATCCAAGCTGTGCCTGCAACCTGAACCACAGCTCATGGCAATGCCAGATCCCTGACCATTGAGCAAGGCCAGGGATTGAACCTGCAGATGGATGGTATTTGAGTGGTCATTTCATTAAAGTTGAAGTCACTTATTTTTCCCCAAGTCCACACCTTAAGCATGGTGTGGCCAATCTGAAGCAAACCAAACCAAACAAGGTAAACATTGTTTTCTGATAATTTGCTCACCCGCTACTATTAATAATCTGTCCTAATTTCTTTTCTGTTAGTAGTATTTCACTTGTTCCTACATTTTCTGCCAGTAGGTTTTTATTTTTATTTATTTGTTTATTGTCTTTTGCCTTTTATGTAGAGCCGCACCCACACCATATGGAGGTTCCCAGGCTAGGGGTCTAACAGGAGCTGTAGCCGCCGGCCTTCGCCACAGCCACAGCAACGCGGGATCCGAGCCGCGTCTGCAACCTATACCACAGCTCACGGCAATGCCGGATCCTTAACCCACTGAGCAAAGCCAGGGATTGAACCCACAACCTCATGGTTCTTAGTCGGATTCGCTAACCACTGAGCCATGAAGGCAACTCCAATAGGTTTTTATTTTTAATAGTAACATTACTCTCAGCTTTGTATATATACTCCTTAACTCCTGAATTAGAGAATATCTGAAACTAACATCAGTACTAACTGTTGAGATCCTGTCTATAACAACTATAAATTTCACTTTAAAAAGGAATAGGACCTTTTACCTTACATGGAAAACAAAAGAAAGTCAACAGAGACTAAATCATAGAAAATTAAACTGTAAACATTACTTCCAAGCCTTTTTTTTTTTTTGGCCCTTTGTCGTTTTTAGGGCCGCAGCCACGGCATGTGGAGGTTCCCAGGCTAAGGGTTGAATCCGAGCTGTAGCTGCCAGCCTACGCCGTAGCCACAGCAACGTAGGATCCGAGCCGCGTCTGTGACCTACACCACAGCTCACCGCAACGCCAGATCATTAACCCACTGAGCAAGGCCAGGGATTGAACCCGCAACCTCATGGTTCCTAGTCGAATTCATTAACCACTGTGCCACAACGGGAACTCCCAAGATTTTTTTAAAAAAAGATAATTTCATGAAATTATGAACATCATTGAGAAGTGATGCTAGTAGGGGCAGCAGAGATCTGAAATGTGGTGATGGAAGTCTAATGGCTTCTGGATACCTTATGTATTTACAGAAAAAGATGTCTCAAAAGTTTTCTGATGCTTTTAGGATTAAATTATCTTAAAGGATGTCATTAGAGAAAATATGTCAACTACTTGTTTACTTTACAGAGCTTCAAAGCCCTAACAAAATCCAAAACAATATTGCTTTATTTCTAGGTCATGACCCCAAATGGAAAAACTATACAACTGTAGTCTAAGTTATCATGAAAAGTGGCAACATTTACACCATGCATTCTCAACAGGGGTGGTACCATCCCAAGGGGGGATAGGTGAGGGCTTTATGTTGGGGGTGAAAAATGTTCTTATGCACAAAGGACAGATCTATCTCTCTCACTGTATTTCTTTATCTGTATTCCATACGTGAGCCAATATACATTATACTGTGATACTACCATTTCATGCAGACAGTTAGAAAAAAAAGGTAAAAATATCTTGAAAAGGCTCCATAGGAGGCACTGATGGGGGAAAAAGGGTTGAGAAAGAATACATCATGCAATACAAAGTTCAACTTCTCATGGTGATAAGAAGCAAATTCATCACTTTTCCACTAGATGCTACTAATTTATATGTTTTACAACCTCTTCTCAGAGCAGGTAACCTCTTCTGAGTTGATCTGTTTGATTTTATATCTTTTATGAGATCTTGAAGACAAGATTTCCTTTTCATCTCAAGTAAAGATTTAACTAAAAGTGAAATCTAAAGTTATAGATAGGTAAACAGAAATGACAGACAGGTAAGTGTCATCTCAGTGCTTATTGCTGTTTATTAAGCATCTACTCCACAAATGGCATGGAATTAAATATTATGGAGATAAAGCAAAGATCAGAAGAAATCCTATCCTCATGGGACTTACAATTAGGAGGGAGAGACAAGACTCAAGAAAATTTAAACACAAATGAAGGTAATGTCATGTGCCCCACCCCCACTACAGTGGTGTATTACTGAAAGCTGAAATTGTTTCTTCAGCACTTTGCACGCTACCTGGAATGTAGGCACTGTGCCATAGATTTTTAGCAAATCTTAATAAAGAGATTCAGATAGAATGCTACAGGCATTCTAAAACTAGAGCATACAAGTTTCATGCATGGAGCAACCACATGGAAAAGATCAATTCAAACCATGTCTCAAATAAAACCACACTTTCCACAAGCAAGAGTGTCATTTTAAGTGAAAACACAAGCATTAAAAAAAAGAAAAAATACAGAAACAAATATTTGGAGGGGGGCACAGGCAGCAAAGGAAGTATCCTATGGCCAATAGAAAAGAGAATTACATTTTGGTTTTTATTAATTAAAATTGCTTGTTAAATATTTTCCTTTTCAGGAAAAGAAGTCCTTATTGCTGGAAATTTTAAAGTTTACAGGATGACTACCTGTTACAGATATTTTTGAAAGGTCTCTAAATTTCAGTAGCATATTGAATAGACCAATTACCTCTAAGGTAAGCCCAACTATACTAAATTGACAATGTCTGCAAAATAGGATCAGAAATATCTCAGGGTCTATCATTCCGAATTGGTTATTTTTGTTTGTATGCAAATGTATGCACTCCTAAAGAATTCTTCACTATTTGCATTGGAAGTTACACCATTCAATAAACTACTCCCAGGTGGTGTTACTAAGCTTTCTATTTTAAGCTGTTCCTTTTTTTTTTTTTTTCTCTTAATGGATTTTATTTCAATTATAGGTGTGCATAAATCATCACAAGTCAATTTTACAGATTTTGCATCCCAAACCCACAGTGCATCCCCCCACCCCCCCAGATTGTCTTATTTGAAAAACCAAGGTTTTCCAAAGTCTGTGAGTCATTGTCTGTTCTGTAAGAAGGTTCATTGTGTCTTTTAGTTTCCACATGTAAGCGGTACCATTGGGGGTTGCTGTCTAATTGTCTGACTGGTTTCACTTCGCATGATAATTTCTAAGTCCATCCATGTTGCTATAAATGTTGGTAATTCGTTCCTTTTAATGGCTGAGTAACATTCCATTGTGTGTATGTACCATATCTTCCCTATCCACTCTTCTGTGGATGGGCATTTGGGTTGTTTCCATGACCTGGCTATTGCATAGAGTGCTGCAATGAACACTGGAGTACAGGTGTCTTTTCGGGTCATGGTTCCTAATTGCACCACTGAGTTTACTGCTTCTGTGCATCGAGTTCTTTGAGAGGTACCAGTACTACTTCCTTCTAAAAGCATCTCTAATACCAGATTCTGAAAGAATTTCAGAGCCTTTTTTTTTCTTTTAGCTATTGTTTCCTCTTCTGAAAACATCTGAGGGTTTCAAACTGTTTCCTTAAAACATGTGTGACTACCATGCAGTTGTGAGAATAGCTTCATTTTCTGTGACAAATAGCTCATTCTATCCACACACTTTCTGTTTGTTGCTAAACAGTTGGTCCAGCCTTAGAAGTCCTGCCTTCACTCCAGGACCAGTTCTCCAAAGATGACTCACTTGTTTCCTCTTGATGGCATTTCCCAAGCAAGACAAAGCTATGGCTTTCTCCTAGTGGAGAAAGACAAACCACCCATGTTTCCACATGGACGTTTGCATTCATATGAGTTCATTTTCAATATGTACAGTTAATCCAAGTATAAGGATAATCCTTTGGAGAAGAGTTAAGAGATGGGTTTGGTGGGAAAATCTAGGATGACACACCCTATATGTCTCATGAAGTAAGAAAAGTAAAAGACACTTCTTTTCCAAAATAATTCCCTAAAAATCTCCTGAGAAAACTTGTGGATAAGATATATCATCCAAGATGGTAGACTAGTTTATGAGACTGCTTAAATTAGAGCATTTGAAGGCTCTATAGAAAAGTGATAGATACATGCTATTGATAAGAGCAGGTCCATGGGATTGACAGTATAAAATTATGGCAAAATCTGTCACTTTGTCACTTGGTTAGGATCAGTCTCATCTCCACAGGTCAGCTCAGGGCTCTCTGAGTACTTCTTCTCTGAGTGCCTTGCTTTGAATGCTCTACCTTCACTGCATGTAAATATCTTCTCTATTCTTTCTTCTTTGTACACAGTATGATCACCCAACAACTTTAACTGTTAAATCTACAGTTCGAGCATTGTTTCTGGGTTCTCAGCTCACAACAGGATACCCAAATTCACAGCTAGCATCTCAAACTCAAAACACACAAAAAACCAAATTCAATGTCTTCTTTTCCTCCAAGAATCCAAACCTTTTAACTCGCTTAGCTTTCTTTAAAGAGATATTTTGACGAAAAATTCAAACATGATCTCCAAACTCTGAAACAAGCAGGCTGTCCTTTTCTTCTAGTAGTTTTGTGGTTGTTGTCTATGTAATTTTACTATTGCTAATGATTATGAACAATCTTATGATTAATTGTAATTTTGATGTAAACTCTATCTCTGAAAGTGAGGGATTTATAGAGCTATTTTAAGCCAAGTTACAAAACCATTCCCATAATGCTAACTATCCAGTTATAATTAAATTGTTTCTAAATTTTACCCATATTCCATTGTGAAAGGATGCTGCAACTCCTTCATATTTCAGGTTTATTATTACAGCCAGCTCAATAGCTGTTGCTAGAAGAATATGATTTCAAACCATAAGTTGGAAACCTTTCAACTGACTTTGACATCATCATTTCCTAAGCATACTATAGGACTCTTATCATTCCTTTTGCATAGAGCAGTTTCTTTATATCTCATTTCTCCCCATTGAACAAGCATCTTATAAGATCTAGCACAAGTACCGAGCTTCTGGATACCTTCCCTAGCTCACACTGCCTAAAACACTGCTGTTTCTGTTTTTCTTTTGTCACTTGGCCCTTTGTATTTTCTTTCTTGCTAGACTCTAGGTTTCATAATGAGAAAGGTGGTAATTTTCCAATTATCCGTAGCCAAACAGTACTTAGCACAAACACATGTGCACAGAATTTGGGGGAAAAAATCTTGTTGAACTGCTTAACATTACACATCAAACACAACTTTGGTGACTGACTTGCCTCAATACTTAGATGTGTGATCAAGGGAGAGAAAAATTATATACAAGAGGAAATATTTTACAAGCTGTTTTCTAAACCTGCAGGGCAAACTGCTTGAGGCATTGACTAGAGAACTGGGCCACAAACCTTCTATACTTAGGAAAACATATGATTATTTATAGATACAAGGGAAGAAGCATATATTATGTGTAGCATAATTTAAAACAGTATATGGAATCCTGCTACAGTACCTAATAATAAGAATTTATTCCTTGAAGTAACTTTTTCTTCAATATCTTATATAAGAAAATAGACACTACATTAAAAAGAGTTTTCCCATCCCCCAAAATGTACCAAAAGCAAAAAAAAAAAAAAGGAAGAAAAGAAAAAAAGAAATTGTACACCAAAATGTTTTCCTTAGGCTTTGAAGTAATCCAAGAAAATATTTTATTTGTAATTATCATAAAGTCTGCAATCACACTTTTGTCACAATGTACCATAATTTACTCAAATAGCAAGTCTGTGTTGGTATCAAACTATAAAGGTGAAAAACTGAATTGTGTGTTATGAAAATCATTAATTTAGATGAAATATTTTTGGCAGTTCTCTTGCTTTTGGAATTTGTTTTCCAAGCTCTTCATAATCATCACTTATTTACATTTCAAAGAAAGCTGAACACTGGTGTTTTGTTCTTTATTTTATTAAAACACGAGCTAGAATCCAAAAGCCATAGGAACATTTTTTCAAAATACAGCAATATCTGAGCAAAATGTGAAAAATTTCACTACTAGAAAACTGAGATTTCTTATGTCTGCTTCTCACTTTTGTTTATTAAAAGAATTATACTCTTTAGTAAGTCCCCTTTAAATATTGCATTTCTAACACCTTGTATTCGGATAATAAATACTCCTAATTATATTACAGTAGTAAATTTTTTGTTCTGCTGTTTTTTGCCTTACTAAAACTCATTTACAAAAATGTAGAGATTATGCCAATATAAAAACTAAAATATCATCTGTGGCTTCCAATAATAGTCTAAGAAAGTGTTACACATTTTTTATAATAACACTGCACTGATCAAATTTTGTACTAGTAAGAGCAATAGACACTCTCATATATTGCTGACAGAAGTCTAAATAGGCACCACTACACTGGACACTTGTGATATCTTCTAAGCTAAACATGCTCATATCCATCCGACGATCCAGCAATTCCTCTCCTAAAGAAACTCTTAGACCCAATTATATAGTCCCCAAAATGCATATATTCACATACAGTCACAAAAAGGCACGCTCAAGGATGATCATAGCAGTACTAACCAAAATCTAAAAAAAAAATTCCTCAAATACTCCTCAGTAGAACAATGGATAAACTGTGATGTCTTCATATAGTGGAATATCATACAGCAGTGAGAAACTATTGCACATGCAACAACATGGATAAATCACATAATTTTCATAAAAATAATTAGCAGACTTGAGTATCTCCATAAAGTTAAAAAGTAAGAAAAACATATTTATTGTTGCATAAGTCAGGATAGTGATTATCTTTGGGCAAAATAGTGCTTGAGAAAGGATATGGTAGTGAGAAGGGATGTGGTGAATGTTGTGATACTGACAACTCTGCTTCTCGATCTGTGGTCTCATTACATGGGGTGTTACCTTTGTGCCACTTTGTATGTAACCTTGTTATCTGTGCACTTTTCTGTGTGTATTTATATATCAATATTTTATTTATTTATTTATTTATTTATTTATTTATTTATTTATTTATTGTTTTTTAGGGCCACACCTGTGGCACATGAAAGTTTCCAAGTTAGGGCTGAATCGGAGCTGCTGCTGCCAGCCTACACCATAGCCGCAATAATGCCAGATCCAAGCGACATCTGTGACCTACATCACAGCTCAGGCAATGCCAGATCCTTAACCCACCGAGCAGAGCCAGGGATTGAACCCATGTTCTCATGGATACCAAATGGATTTGTTACCGCTAAGCCACAACAGGAACTCCAATAAAAAAACTTTTTTAAATGTTAAATCTATGGAAACAGGAGTTCCCGTTGTGGCACAATGGTTAACGAATCCTACCAGGAACCATGAGGTTGTGGGTTCAATCCCTGGCCTTGCTCAGTGGGTTAAGGATCCGGCGTTGCCGTGAGCTGTGGTGTAGGTTGCAGATGCGGCTCGGATCCGCATTGCTATGGCTGTGGCGTAGGCCAGTGGCTACAGCTCCTGTTAGACCCCTAGCCTGGGAACCTCCATATGCCGTGAGTGCGGCCCTAGAAAAGGCAAAAAGACAAAAAAATAATCTATGGAAACAACAATTTGACCAGTACATTATTTAATTATAAGTATCTATGGTTTCTGGTTGTCCTTACTTTCAAATTGTCCTGGAAATAATATTTTAAATCAAAAAATATATTTATGAATTAATACAAAATGATGTTTTGACTTCATTTTTTAATATGTTTCCTTTTTTGCTTAATACATCATGAATAGACTTAGCAAAGAATAGTTTCCATAAAGAAACCATATTTTACAAGATGTTTCCAGTAGAGGGAGCTTAACTTTCTAAAAGAAATTTCTATAGGAAATTTTCTTTCAAGGATCATCACTGAAAATAAAAATATTTAATTTTTTGTGATTAAAGTTCTGCATAGAGTTACAAGCTACCTCATCTAAGACTAGTCTAAAATAGAGAAAATTTTTATTCAATTTACAAACAAAAAAAGAAAACTTGATGAAGAATATATGTATCACACAAACTTTTGTATTGACTACATGTTTTCTTTTCTTTCTTTCTTTTTTTTGGGGGGCTGCACCCAAGGCATATGTAAGTTCCCAGGCTAGGGGTTGAATCAGAACTGCAGCTGCCAGCCACAGCCACAGCCACAGCAATGTGGGATCTGAGCCACATCTGCGACCTACACCATAGCTCACGACAACGCTGGATCCTTAAGGCACTGAGTGAGGCCAGGGATCGAACCCACATTCTCATGGCTCCTAGTCAGGATCATTAACTACTCAGCCATGAAGGGAACTCCCAAGCATGTCTTTTTCAAGGATTTACATTTTTGGACTATTCATAAAAAGCATTTTAAACTAAATTGTTTACTGTTAAAGATAAAGTCTTTCTAAGAACATATTATAACAGGGCATTCCCGTCGTGGCTCAGTGGTTAACGAATCCGACTAGGAACCATGAGGTTGCGGTCCCATCCCTGGCCTTGCTCAGCGGGTTAAGGATGCCGTGAGCTGTGGTGTAGGTCGCAGACGCGGCTCGGATCCCGCGTTGCTGTGGCTATGGTGAAGGCCGGCAGCTACAGCTCCTGTTAGACCCCTAGCCTGGGAACCTCCATATGCTGCGGGTGCGGCCTTAGATAAGGAAAAAAAAAAAAAAAGACAGGATATATTATAACAAATATCATGGTGAATTGCCCTTACATAAATTTGACCTCATTTATCAAAATATTCTAGTTATTGACATTAAACTTCCTAAATCTAAATATCAACTAAGCTCTTATTTCTTTGAAAAAATAAACACACACATTATCTAAGAAACTAAAAAATAATCATAGTATAATAATCAATTTATCTTATAAAATCTGTACCCTTTTCCATGAAATCTACATAAATGTTAAAGCTCTACACCTTTTACTTTTATGACTACTTATAAATTTTGTGACAACTGTAAGTTACAAAAATTCACTGTAATATTAAAATATTTTCACTGAAAATATTCTGATTTACAATGGGTTACTTCAGAAAACCCCTTACGTCAGAAAAAAATCAATAATTTTAGAAATATAATAGCCTTCACAATTAGGTCCTGTTACTAGGTGGTTTTTATGAGATAAGCTATGTTTTTCTAAGGTGCTTAAAGATGAAATAGTGACATAGCAACCAGAAAAGAATATTTACATACTTCAAATGGAAATTAGTATACACTTAGCTACTCAAATTATTTGATTTTAATCTTCTTGAAAAGCTTGTGAGCCATAAAATGGAAATTTTAAGGTAATTATAATAGCAAAAGAAAATTTATATTATAGATTCAAGATCTATATGAGAAATATCTTGCTTTCATATTGTTTGATAATTTGATTAAATTATCTGATCTTTTGCTTAGTCTCTCATTTTAATTAAAAAGAAAAACAGCCTACTAAAGAGGACTGGACATGATAAGAAAATGACACGTCATGGAACAATTTTATTGTCCAATAGATTTCTTACTACTTTCTCCAAAATGATTATTCTGGGCATAGAACATATCTAATGATTTATTTATGATTTTGCCTCCATGAACTAAGATCTTTTGAAAATAGTACTTGCAAGGCCTTTACTAGTTTATTCTTCTAAACTTAATCTCTTGGTGTATCAACAAGGTTCAGAATTTCTCTGATCACTAAATGCTTATGTTCTAGATATTTTTTGCCTTTTAAAAAGTTAGCCATGTTCCATTTCTAATTATTAAATTTTTTGCAACTTTCGAAGAGAGACTAACACCAAGAATTTATAATTCACTTAGAAAAAATAAACTCTAAAAAATTTAGGGAGAAAAACCTAGCCTTTGGAAATAATTTTTCTAGAATTATCTCAGTTGCAAAGAATATAAGATGTAGTGAAAACAGAGCTAAGTTACATGTTTTAGAGGTCTCAATAGATAGATGCTAAAAACTTTAAGATAGAAAATAATATTATTTAAGGGCTACTTTCAACAAGTCAACTTCGAATTGAATTCTTGTTTCATCAATGACAAGTGGTTGCAAGGCTTGAATGAGTTCTCTGTTAAACACAGTGGACTCACCTGAGTAGCAGAGCTGCTTCCCAGAAGTAAAATCCCGAAACTAATGTCCGAAAGTGTCTCACGTAGGCCATGATACGGAGGGATGTATTCACGACTCTGAAATTAGCCTTACCCAAGGCATGGGGAAAGAGAAAGCCAGCAATGAGAGTGTGCAGCCTAACTCCGTGTGGTGTTGGTGGAGACCAACGCCTGGAAAGCTTCAGCACCTGAGACAGCTCCCCGCGGTCCGCGGAAACCCTCTCTTTCAAACAGTTGAAATTCCCATTCGACCCCGTCTCTGAGCACTGAGCCGAAGGGAGATTCACAGGCTTACAAATGTGCAGGTGATTTATACAGTGAAGGCGGAATAACGGGTGAGATGAGACGTCTGAGGTGCCTAGGTTCTGAGTAGCAGTTCACTGGACCTCTAGCGGCAAAAGCTCGTCCTTTCCTGACTTAAATCCCACCACTGGAGATTGAACAGCAGCAACAGCCGAAATAGAAATGCGTCTGCACCTGCTCCAAGCGCCACCCGCCTGAAACCCACTTACCACCTTTGGGTAAACCCCGAGCCACTAGCGCGGCAAAGGGAAGCGGGGGCGGAGCCAGGCGACACCGTCTTGCCAGCCAATCACGATCGCACAGCAGGGCAGAGTGACAGGCCGCTCACGCCGGTAGGCGGTGCTTAGTTCCCCAGGCTTTAAAAAAAAGCAGTGAGTAACTGGGGCGGAGCCTAAACCGCGGCTGGAGGGGGTTGGGGGAGGGAATCCTCAGGACTAAGAACTGGGGGAGTCTGCGGCAATTATGGATTAGGTAGCCCAGTCGCGCTAGAGGGACCCTCCATTGTTCCCTTCCGGGAGAAAGCACAATTTAGTAATGAAGAGGCTTTTCCAATGTGACCCTGTCTCTTTGACCTTATATCGAAATGCAAGAGTCAACATAAACCCACACCCTTGGAAAGAGCTAGGGAAGAGCAGAGAATGTGATGCTGAACACCAGCAGAACAGAAAGAATCCTCTCACAACCCTGGCCAGCTTCTGGCTGGGAAGCGTTATTGACTAGAGTCAGTTGAGTTTCCTTCAGTCATAATAAGGGTTCTAAGAAGATGAAGATGGAAAATCTAAAGAGATGTCTACTAGAGGGGACAATGCTACACACAACTGTTCTTACACGTTTTCCATATCTTCACAGTAAGTTCAAGTGAGAAGGACAACTTGGTCTTATGATACATCTTTTCTTCTGTCATCCACCTCCCTCTTCTCACCCTGTGACCCCAAAAGGACTGGATTGGAAGACTGGAAAGGGAAAGTTTGAGTGTGAAAGTGTGTGTATGTGTGTGCGTGCGCGCGCGCGCGCACGCGCGTGCGCAAGTGAGCAAATATTTCTATGCTTGCTCATATATCTCAGAATGATATAATTTTTTTTTTGCCTTTTTGTCATTTTAGGGCCGCACCTGCGACATGTGGAGGTTCCCAGGCTAGGGGTCTAATCGGAGCTGTAGCCACCGGCCTACGCTGTAGCTACAGGCAACGCAGGATCCAAGCCGCGTCTGCGACCTGCACCACATCTCAAGGCAACGCCAGGGATCAAACCCGAAACCTCATGGTTCCTAGTCGGATTCGGTAACCGCTGTGCCACGACTGGAACTCCAAAATGATATAATTTTTAATAAGTAAAATCTTACTTTTCTCAGTGACCAAAACATATGCAAATAATGTCTTATTCTTTTTCACAAATGTTTTCTTAACTAAACCCAACAGCAATTGACATATCTATTACCCCATAATTCTCTATTTAACTGGAAAAATACATCACTACCTTTTAACCCTCTCAAATGTGGGTACAGTGGAAAAAATCTTTCTCTTTACTCTTAGTAGACAAGCTCATTTATATTCAGTGAAAATAAAGAAATTTTGGATTTATTTCCACACATTCTAACTAAAATTCTCTTTTCACATTTGTTTTTCTGACTTAAATCACAAATTTCCAGTAGCCTCAAAAGGAATATCATTGATTCTTCCCATGAAAGTTTCCATCTTGAAAAGTTTCATGTAATTCTGATTAGTTTTTCAATGAATCTTTTGAAAGCTAAGTGCAAATGCTTTTTAGTTGGCCATTCTCTGAATGATATTGTTTTAAAAACCACACATAATCAAAAAATAAAAATTACCATATTTCAAGAAGACCTGCATTCCTTGCCTTGCATTATCACTAAGTATCTTTGGTAAAGTAATATTTTTTAAATATCTTAATATATTTTTAAAGAATATATTTACTGAGGGAATTTAATGGAATGATTTCTGAGATTCATTCTCTGGCCCAGAGGAGACAATGAATGTTTATTTAAGCGAGCAAATTAATAGATAATTTGCTCACTTAAAGAATAGATAGTCCTGGGTTTACATTAATTTGGATTAGGTTACATGATGGCTTAAAAGGCAGAATAATTTCAGCTATTTCATCTCATTAATACGAAAGCATAAGAATATTATACTTTATCAAATGAATATTTATCTAGTCAGTGTCTCGGATATAACATCTTGTAAAAAGATGGCTGGAATCTTACTAAGCACATTACTTGCTTTTCATAGCACAAGGATCGTTTCCTTCAAATTACTTATGGTAAGCTACAATTCTCTTCATTTATTTGTTTGACTTTGCTACCAGAGTGAAAATAATGGCAATTATTTAGCATAGCACCTAGCATATAGTAGATAAGCAATATTTGTTGAAGGCATCAGTGATCATATTAGAAACATGATTTTTTTAATTAATAAATGAATGACCGTGTTATAGTGCACTGGGTACTCGATTAACTTTGATTAAATAAATAAGTTAATCAAAGTGAGTTATAATGCCTTGTTTCTTTTAACATTTGATGATTAATTTCCCAATGCTTCTTGTCTATGGATTTTTATTAATTTCCCAGCGCTTCTTGTTTATGGATTTTTAATATTGTTTTTAACTTCTATAAAATCTAAATACATTTTATGCAACTACATATTTTGGTAGCCATTGTTGTAAATTTTACTCTTTTGAGACTAATAGTCCTGCTTGGATGGCTAGGTGAATGAATGTGTTTTTGGGAAAAAAGACCATTTTATGGCTGACTAGTAACTGACTAGCCCATTCATGTAAAATTAAGCTGGATTCTGATACGGCCAAATCTATACTCTTTTTCTTCAGGTCTTCATTATTTCCTTCTTGCACTAATGGATTATATTTCACATTGAACAAGACTTGGGACTTCTGAGCTGAATGAGATGTTAATCTTCATCATATTTAATATTTTTCTTTTTTTTTTTTGCCTTTTGTCATTTTTTAGGGCCGCACCTGCGGCATGTGGAGGTTCCCAGGCTAGGGGTGTAATCAGAGCTGTAGCCGCCGGGCTACACCACAGCCACAGCAACACCGGATCGTTAACCCACTGAGCAAGGCCAGGGATCGAACCCGCAACCTCATGGTTCCTAGTCGGATTCGTTAACCACTGAGCCATGACGGGAACTCCCTAATATTTTTCTTGTACAGAGGAAGTAATTGTAGCCCAAAGTGGTTAAGTGATGGTTCCTAATCTTTGTATCCAGCAAACTGAAGATATCAAACTTGAATTTGGTGCCTCTGACTCATTGTCTAGTATTGTGTCTACTACCACAGAGCTATCTTTAGTGTGTATTTTCACTATTGTCTCAAAATAAATGCATATTACCTAAGCTCCAGGAAAACAGATCAATTTCAATGTAATGATAAGGCTTTTTTCATATGCTCAGTTGTTACTACCAATGATCTAATATATATATATGTGTGTGTGTATATATATATATATGTTATATATATACACATATGTTATATATCTATACATATATGTTATATATACATATGTATATGTTATATATATATACACATATAACTTACTGCTAACATGATTTGTTACTTAGCAGAAGATTTATTTACTTTCTGGAAGTCAACGCTGCATGGGGTTAAAAATGTTTTACTATTAGTTGATCAGGTTTAGTAGCATTGGATCCTTCTAAGCATCACATCAAAAGCTTATGTTTGGTCAAAATGTTATTTTAAAAACTTAGAAAAGAGGAGTTCCCTTGTGGTGCATCAGGTTAAGAACCGAACATAGTGTCAGTGAGGATGCAGGTTCAATCCCTGGCATCACTCAGTGGGTTAAGAATCCAGCATTGCTGCAAGCTGTCGTGTAGGTCACAGATACAGCTCGGATCCCATGTTGCTGTAGCTGTGGCATAGGCCAGCAGTTGCAGATCTGACTGGACCCCTAGCCTGGGAACTTCCATATGCCACAGGTGCAGCCATAAAAAGAAAAAAAAAACTTATGTGTGAGTCAAAATGTCAGTTTAAAAACTTACACACGTAGGAGTTCCCTTGTGGCTCAATGGGTTAAGAATCTGGCTTTGTCACTGCAGCAGCTCAGGTCACTATGCCATGCGAACAGCCAAAAGAATAAAAAAAACTTATAAAAGATAATTCTATTTTCTGAATGATTAGAATTTCATATCTTAACACTCTCTGAGAAGACTGGGGAAAAAAGTTTACATTTAAAAGTCAATCATAAAACCACTTGTTTAGTACAAATTAAGTAGAGGATAATTAATCGATAGATAATAGATATCTATCAGTGATAGATACCATCACCAAGTATGTGTCCCTAGTGAATTTATCTTTTGCATACAGATCTTCCTACTAAACAGACTACAATAATCATGACATGTTAGATGATCAAGTGACCATCTTTTTAGGATAGTGGCAGAAATATCCGATGATTTATTTCCTCTTTTTTTATTTGCCATGCTACAAAATTTCTCACATGGATCTCAGTGACAGCCTCCTAACTGTCTCTCCTGCTTGCTCTCTTATTCCCCATGTTTAATACTCCACTGTGAATATTAAGGGGGTTTTGTTCTCTGTTTATTAGTTTTAGTAAATCAAATGACATCTCTATCCCTAAAACCCATCAATGCCTTTCCCTTGCAACAGATTAAAATCCACATTCTTTTTCACAGCTGACCAAGGCTCTAAGTGATTTTCCACTGACATCCTCCCCACTCATTTTTTTACTAGTGTCCTTTTCCCCACTATGCACCAGCTACATAAGCTGTTTCTTATCTCTACTTCCAACTCTCTTCCTCTTGGGATTCCCAGTCTTTTTCTAGCCATTACCTCACAGTATAAATATCTTTCTTTCAACAAAATTTCCCCTTTTACCTTTATATCAGGATTTATTTCCTTGATGGGTTAAATTATAATTTGTTTGTCTTTGAGAAGGCAGGGGCAGTATGCATCTCTGTGCCTGGCACATGTCTGGCAGATAGTAAATGATCAAGAAACATTTGTTAAATGAATGAACAAATGCAGAAATATTTTCTGCTCCTTATTTCTTTCCTTTCTAGATTCCATTACTAATTTAACCAAGTCTTTCTTTGAAAATCATTTAGATTAGAGTGTTCTTTTCAGGTCAAACATATTCCTTGGCCATCTAAAAGCAACCTTTGAGTTTATATGTATGACCTCAGTTCACTCTGAGAGTGCTTTATTTATAAATAAGATTAAATAAACCACTCTGTTATGATATTTACTATTTTAACTTTCAGACTGTTATTTTTTTCTCCCAACTGAAGTGGTGATTTGCCATAATTCCCTAAATGATTTCAAATAGTGAACTATTTGAAGCACTTAATTGACCGAATATTTCACTCTTTCTTTGAACATTTGGTTTCAAAGAGATACAACTTGTAAAAGTACTTCCAAATTATTTCCTTAAACATTTTTTTCACCAACAAATATAAAGTCTATAATATGCACCATCTTAGGAGCTTCCTGGGATACACACATGAATGAGAAACAAATCTTGTCCTAGAGGAACTACAACCTACATAGTGTGTAAGATGTACATGAATATTCATAGTATTGCATAAACCGTTAAGTACTAAAGGAAGCAAAGAGAAATGCTACGGGAATTCAAAAGCGTTACTTCAGAATCAAAATCATGAGATTAGAAAATGTTCATAGAATAGGGAATATCTGAAAAAGTTCTGAAACCAGTTCATGGTTCATTTTTGATTTTGAATGTGTGGAAATTATAGATGAAAAAACTTTCCAGGAAGGTAAAAAATTGTCAAAAGCATAGATGCAGAAAAAACTGGGTGAACAGGATTTGAGTGAAAGCATTTGTATAGTTAACTAATGTATGTAATACTTTACATATTATCTTCATTTCTATTGTCCAGATTATAAGGTTTACGTAATTCTACCCATATTTTAAAGCTTATCCTTGGTGTTCCACATTCTATAGGTTTGAACAAATATATAAGGACATGTATCCACTATTGTAGTTTCATACAGTATAGCTTCATTGCCCTAAAAATCCTCTGTGCTTCATCTATTCATTCCTGCCTCCAAATCCTGAGCAACCATTGGCCTCTTCCTGTCTATAGTTTTGCCTTTTCCAGAATTTCATATGGTTAGAATCATACAGTATATACCCTCTTATGACTGACTTCTTGCACTTAGTAATATATATTTAGGTTTCCTCCATGTCTTTGCATTGCTTGATAGTTTATTTCTTTTTAGTACTGAATTTTTTAGTACTCCATTGTCTAGATATACCACAGTTTGTTTATTCATTTACCTACTGTTTCAATTCCACTGATTTCTTCTCTAAGTTTATTACTGCTTTTGTTTTGCCTACTATGGATTTAATTTGTTCTTTTTCTAGATTCCTAAGGTGGAAGCTTAGAGTATTGGTTTCAGATTTTTCTTTTTTCTAATATATTCATTCAGTGCTATAACTTCCCCTATAAACACTGCTTTTGCTGCATCCCACAAATTTTGATAAATTGCTTTTATTTTAATTCAGTTACACATATTTCTAGTTTCTCTTGCTATTTCTTCTTGATCCACATGCTATTTAGAAGCATGCTATTTAATCTTCATGTATCTTGGGATTTTACAATTATACTTGTTTTAGATTTATATTTTAATTCCACTATGGTATGAGAAGAGATATTGTGTAATTTCTTTTATTTTGAATTTGTTAAGAAGCATTTTATGGCCCATAATGTGTCTCAAGTTGATAGGAACTTGAGAAAAATGTGTCTTTTGCTGATGTTGAATGAAGTAGGCCAAGGATGTTAGTACGTGCAGTTGATTTACAGTGTTATTAGTTCACTTCTGTCCTTACTGATTTTCTCCCTGCTGAATCTATTAATTTCTGATAGAAGGAAGTGTACTGGAATCTCCAATTATGGTAGTGGATTCAGTTGGAATAGTGGAACTGGTGTACACAGGGCTTTAGCAATGCCATAGTGAAGTGTGAGAGGTGGGGAAGCACTTCACAGTCCTGATTAGTTCTGTTTTTTAATGAGCCTATGCCTCTGGACATAGGGCTTGGTGAACTTCACAAGTGCTTCTCAGTTTTCTTCTATTTTTCACCCTTTAGATGGTAGAGCATGGCTAGAATGGATCTGGGTATTTCTCTTCCCTCCAGTCGATTCGGCTCTGATAAAAACCCAAGCAGCTTAAGTTAAGCTCTAGTGTTTGTTTTGTTTTGTTTTTCTTTTTAGGGCCCCATCTGCCGCATATGGAAGTTCCCCGGCCAGGAGTCAAATCGGAGTTGCAGCTGAGGCCTAAGGCACAGCAACAGCAGCTCAGAATCTGAGCCACATCTGTGACCTATGCTGCAGCTTGCAGCACCAGCAGATCCTTTAACCCACTGAGCAAGACCAGGGATCAAACACACATTCTCACAGAGACAGTATCGTGTCCTTAACCCACTGAGCCACAGTGAAAACTCCCAATTTAGGCTCTAGTTAAAAGTTTCTCCTGGGGACAGACCTCATTAATAGATTCCTCTGGTGTATTTCAAAAAGGTTTATTTCCCCACACCCCTGCTGGAAGCATGAGAGGGCTTTTCTCCGACACTCACCTCAAGAACCTGGTAGAGCTCCAAGATAAAAAACTCACAGAAGTGTGGGACTCCACCCATGACTCTGGGCCCTCTGGAGTTTTTATCTCTCAGACTTGAGCCTCCAGCAATTCATCTTTCAGCAAATTCAAGTTTCTCTTCCCTGGCACTGGTTTCTGTGATGGTTTCTGCTAGTGGGTTTCTGCTCTAGGAAATTGTAGTCCTCTGTACTTGCCTATGGGTCTCTTCAATGGGGGGGTGGCATTGGTTTGCCCGGTTACCTCACTTCTCCTTTATGAATTTCTTAAGAAGAGATGTTGATTTTTCAGTTTGTTCGCTTTTTACTTGTTGATAGGATGAAGTGGCAACTTCTGGACCAGAAACCTGAAGTTTCTTATAGTTTTAGAGTATTCTAAAATCTAATCAGATCTTAGATTTGGGGGATTTTATGGCCTTTTTAATTACTGCATACTTCTGGTTTGTAGAGAGGATCACTAGAGCATAAATTGTATTCATTTTAAGATGTAGGTATATTTAAGACATTTCAGGAAGACATTATGGTCTATGTACATGTATAAGTGAATACTAAGCGGAAAAACTAAGAGTCAAGTCATGTAAAGTCAATGATAAATTAGCTTCATTTCAGTTAATCAGTATACCTCAATATACTTAGCTCTCTCTTGCCTAAATAATTTACATTTTTTCCTCGCCTCTCAGTTGAATATTTATTCTCTGCATGGTTAGCTCCTCTAGTCCTTTATGTCTCAAGTTAAATACTCCCCATGGGAGTTCCCATAGTGGCACAGCAGAAACAAATCCCATTGGTGTCCATGAGGCTGTGGATTCAGTCCCTGGCCTTGCTCAGTGAGTCAGGGATTCAGCATTGCCGTGAGCTGTGGTGTAAGCTGCAGACGTGGCTCAGATCTGGCATTGCTGTGGCTGTGGTGTGGGCCAGCAGCTGTAGCTCTGATTCGACCCCTAGATTGGGAACCTCCATATGCCGCGGGTGCAGCCCTAAAAAGCAAAATAAATAAATACATAAATATTCCCCAGGGAAGTTTCTCCTAACCAGCTTGTGTAAAGCAGGCACCATACCTATAACTTTCTATTTCATTATCCACTTTATTTACATCATGAGTAATGATTATTTATTTATTTTTCTACCTCTCCTCCCCTAACATAAGATCCAAGAGGTAAATACCCTTCTTGACTTCTCACCTGCATTTTCCTGTGTCCTAAGATGCAAGATAGAATGGAAAAGACAAGAGGGAAGGAAGATAGGTGTTTTTCTCTAAGGTA
Organism: Catagonus wagneri; assembly: GCA_004024745.2. Taxonomy (NCBI): domain Eukaryota; kingdom Metazoa; phylum Chordata; class Mammalia; order Artiodactyla; family Tayassuidae; genus Catagonus; species Catagonus wagneri. Next base: position 6,753,507 of record PVHT021183556.1, read on the forward strand.
GGATATGAAAATTTGAGAACTCAGGCCAGAGACAAACATTTATGCCGATTGATGAAGACGGGGTGAAGGGTGGCAACTTTGGGAGTACTCCTGGCCTAGGCTATGGGTCTTCAACCTTGGCGGTCAGCAGTAATTGGTACAGACGCTAGCACCACGGTCAGCTCCCAGGGCCCTCATTTGAATCTGTGGCAGCAGCAGATACAGTTGTGCCTCCAGTGGCTGTGGTAGCATAGTTGACATTTGGAGGACAGCAACAACTGAGATATTCAGTGAGCAGCAGTAGAGAGAGAAAGTGCTAAAATACATGCAGTAGTCATGGAGACAACTCGCTTCTTGGAGTATTGGGTATGACACTTCCAGGAGCCTCTCAAAATTATCTAGGAGGAAACAGGGGGAGGCTAGATCTCCTGAAGAATAAATAAGAACATGCAGTGCCAGAGAAATTTTACTTTGTGGACTTGTTTTTAATCTTATCTGATTATCCAATGAGACCTAAGAAATGAGGTTTCCTTCTGAAAATAATTAATCTTATTTATTTGTCCCTTTGAGGGAGAAATTAGGAGACCAAAAAGAAAAAAACATCACCATCTATGTCTAAGGATTTCCTGTACACAGAATACAAAAATCTAAACATGAAATTGTTCTCTCTTTTTGGCCACAAATATTAGGACAAAATAGATGTTTATAGTAATCCAATTGTTTTTTCAAGTGCCTTGCATTTAAAGCCAAGTTCTCCAGAATTTAATGTAGGGAAAAATCATGAAAAATATTATTTTCTCACTTTTCCAAATGTCCATCATATCCCAATCATACTATGTAACTTCTCCCCCAGGGGAAAGCACATACAAACACTTTCCTTGAGTGTCTTATCTCACCTGTAGCTAAAATTTCTAGCAATCCAAACCCAATCTTGTCTGTGAATGTGGGCATGGCTCTTGTTGTCTCTGCCCTTAAACAATGAACCACTGCTAGGATACAAAATCTGTAAAATTGACTTGTGATGATTTATGTATACCTATAATTGAAATAAAATCCATTAAGAAAAAAAAAAACAATGAACCACTGCTGGTTACTTATGTTTTGTATACCAGGTTTTCATACATGTGAGAAGAGGGTTTCAGCTTGATCACAGAGTTTTGCAAATAAATGTTGAGTAGATCCACTTTGGTGATTGCTCTTAAGCTTTTGTTCCTTACTTTGTATAAATACCTATAGTAAATAATTATGTGAGGAGATTTCTGTCTTACTCTAATCTATATCATATAGAAGATAATTTAACTCATGGCGACTTTAATGTAGTTAGTATAATATACCATTTCTCTCTACAGATAATCACGTCAACAGTACCTTTAAGGCCTAGGATCCCATGACTTTTAAATGTAATTTTTCATCTAAGTGCTTTTTTTTTAACAACAAAAAAAGAAATACAACTGCACCTAGTATTAAAAGTGCATACATTTTAGAACACTTAGGGACTGACAAAGTCTTAAAACCATTTGAAGTAAAATAAAATGTTATGTTTATAGATGAACACTAAAATCAAATTTATTGTTAAACCTTGACGTTTATTCAAGAGGAAGTTCAATTTAGAAATAGCTAAAAAGCATTTGTGAAATTAGAGGTAAGATTTGAGGGTCAAAATCAAACACGATGCCTTTTATTTTCAGTCATTTTCTTTTCCCCATTGTTGCTCTGGATAAAACAAGTGCATAGTTGGAGTTCCTGCTGTGGCACACAGTGGGTTAAGGATCCGGCGTTGCCACAGCTGTAGCTTTGGTCAGAGCTGTTGGCCTTGATTCAGTCCCTGGCCTGGGAACTTCCATATGCCATGGGTGTGGCCAATAATAACACAAAAAATAAATTAGAAAATTAAAAATAGGTGCATAGTAATTATTGGATTCTTTCCAATTTATGACTGCATATGTATTTTATATTATTTTGTTTTATTTCATTTCATTTTGGCCATGCCTGCTGCATGTGGAAATTCCAGGGCCAGGGATCAAACCCATATATCACAGCAACAACACCAGCCACTGCAGTGACAATGCCAGATCCTTAACCCACTGCACCACAAGGGAACACTATAAAACTGTTTAAAAGAACAGGTTTTTCTATATCTAGAAAACAAAAATGATATTTATAAATCTATAAAGTAGAACATACAAACTAGTATTTCTTACTCAAAAACATCATAACATATATAGTAGATACATAAATACCTATTTTATTTCCTTTCAACTATGCTTAAATTAAAATATGAATGTCTAGCCTTCTTTAATTTTTCCTCACATCTTCAGTATAAGATATTAATACATATAAATACTTTCAATTTTTAGAGCAAATATAGTAGTATATATTACACATATGAGAATAAGACAGTATAAACAGCAAAAGAAATAACTGAATTACTATTTATATGCTTAGCTACATCTTTTAGGACATTAGAAATAGTAACAATATACAGGAATTCCTGTCATGGCTCAGCAGTTGAGCCTGACTGGGATCCTTGAGGATGTGGGTTCGATCCCTGGCCTCGCTCAGTGGGTTAAGGATCCGGCATTGTCATGAGCTGTGGTGTAGGTCGCAGATACGGCTCGGATCCCACATTGCTGTGGCTGTGGGGTAGGCCAGCGGCTACAGCTCTGATTGGACCCCTATCCTGGGAACCTCCATATGCCTCGGTGCAGCCCTAGAAAGACAAAAAGACCAAAAATAAATAAATAAATAAATAAATAGTAACAATATACATTTAAATAAGTCATCATTTCTCATATTAGAACTGTGTTAGCCTGAGGATTGTGACATATTGTTATTTACCTTAACAATTGTTTCCTTAACAAATTGAAAGGAATGCTATTTATTTTCTCCTCCTTAGTCAATAGAGAGTAATGGATCTGAAAAGAAATATAAACCACAAACTGGAAATCATGACCTGTATGTCTTGTTCCGCGAGTTGGAAGTTTGGACAGATAATATTTGCTCAACAGAAATGCTGTCTGTCTGAATCCTTGGCTCAAGTAGAGCCAACATACCCAGTTCTCAGACTGGTTTATAGCACTGCATGGCAGCAAATCAGGGTGCCCCCCCTCTTAATGGACACTTGCTGCTAAAAGTTTACCATTCCCAAGACCCGTGCTTGGGATAAATGTAAATCCAAAATGCATTCACTTAAACACTGGCCTATAGTCATTGTACCTGAACTACACAGTAGGTGTCCTGCCTGCTTGATGGACTTTTTGCCAGATCCCCTTGATCTTGGCTCCCAATGTCACCTCTTGTTAAAACAACTTGATCACAAACTTCAAACCAATTGTCCTCAAACCACTTGAAATGCAGCCCTAACTCATTCACCCCTCTACAGCAAATTTGACTAAATAGTTAAAGACTTTTAACCCGTTCTCTGAGCCATATCTTTTTCCAGAATTTTTTTGTATGTGTTTTCAGAGAACATTTATTAACAAAAAGAATGTTCATGAGAATTTGTTAAGTAGAAAAATGTAAGTTACTAGAGTTTGTGGTTGGATTAAACGTTTCTATTTCTTTCCCCAACAACCAAAATTTATAAGTTGAAGCTCTAGCCCCCTAGGGTGATGGGTTTGGAGCAGGGGCTTTGGGCTTTGGGGAGGTAGTTAGGTCTAGGTGATGTCATGAGGATGGGGTCCCATACTGGGATTAGTGTCCTTACAAGAAGAGAAACGGGAGTTTCTGATGTGGCAAAGTAGGTTAAGAATCTAACTGCAGTGGCTCTGATCGGAGTTCCCATTGTACTCAGCAGGTTAAGAACCCAAATAACATCCATGAGGATGTGGATTTGATCCCTGGCCTCCCTGGGTAGATTAAGGATCCAGCATTGCCTCAAGCTACAATGTAGGTCACAGATGTGTTGAATCCCCTGTTGCTGTGGCTGTGGTGCAGGCCAGCAGCTGCAGCTCTGATTCAGCCCCTAGCCTGGGAACTTCCATATGCCACAGATGTGGCCCTAAAAGGGGGGAAAGAAAAAAGAATCCAGCTTCAGGGGCTCAGGTCACTGTGGAAGTGTGAGTTCGATCCCCAGACCAGTACAGTGGGTTAAAGGATTTAGGGTTGCAGCAGCTGTGGCATATGTCACAGCTGCAGTTCAGATTCAATCCCTGGCCATGGGAACTTCCATATGCCATGGGTGAGGTCTTAAAAAAAAATACAAAAGAGGAAGAAAGATCAGAACTCTCACTTTCCACCATGTAAGGACACAGCCAGAGGAAGCTATGCACTAGCTAGGAAGAGCATCCTCACTAGGAACTGAATTTGCCAACACCTTGATTTTGGACTTCCTAGCCTTCAGAACTGTGAGAAATAAATGTGTCATTTAAGCTAGCTAGCCTATGGTATTTGTTACAGCAGCCCGAGCAGACTAATAGAGCATGCCTATTCTGTTCCCATGTTCTTCCATGGGATTAAACTGACTTTGAATCCTAGCAATTTAATCTACTGATGCTCTGTATGATTGACTTTAATTTTTTTCTCTAGAATGTTTTTTAAAACTAAGAAATCTATACTTTTTAAAGGTTTATTCCAAAAACTTATGAGCCTAGTGACTATAAAATGAGGACACTTACATTATGATGGGAAGCATCATAATCTTACCTGTACTCAATAAACCGTAAAAAAAATTCACTCTTCAGTCACCCTCCTCAAATCAAAACGTAAAAGTAACAAGAGAAAAATAGATTTAATTTTTTATGCGCACATGGGCATTCACAAAGAAAAGTGACTCAAGGAGGGGGCATGTATTTGGTAGCTTATATACTACCTCAAAGGATAATAAAGTGTGGAGAAGAGGCCAGACACAGAAAAAGGGGTTGGAGCTTCTTGGGGAGGGGGTAAATTATGGAAAAGTGACTGGGAAAAGTTTGATCAGCAAGGTTGTGTAGTCAGGTTTGTTATACAGGTTTGTTATACAGAGTCTGCGAAGGTAAGAATCTACAGTTATCTCAGGTGACTGTGTCCCCAGGATGAAGAGTTATTTTCCTCTTCCTGGAACAGGAAGAGATACATCTACACATTTACATTTCCTTTATCAATGAAAATTTTGTTTACAAAAAGGAAAATGTATGCTCTATTTTTAGAGTTTCCCTTGTGTCTGCTGTTCCTCGATTGCCTTTAGCTCAAAATAATCATTACACCAAAATGGCATTTTTAGCATTGCCTATTCTGGTCCCCTTCCCTGGTTAGCTGGCAGGTAGTGTAAAATCTCAAATTCTTCACAGTTACCAGTGGTTCTGTCTGTTGAGGTGGAATGCTGAGAGAAGGACAATGGCCCCGAATCCTAAGACCAGTGACATGATTACCTGGAATTCAGAAGTAAGTGTTGTCACTCACCTGTTGAATGGGGGGAAGAAATGAAGGAAAAAATTTCTTTTGTTTTAAGCCACCCAGTTTGTGGTGCTTTGTTATGACAGTCCAAAGGAACTAACCCATTGACTCCAGTTTCCACCTAGAGCCGCCATTTGGGGTTTTGGATTCATCACCTGCCTGCTGTGACTAACAGGTATAGATCCATGGAACAGGAGCTATTAGCTTGGTACTGGGCTTTGTCAAAACTGAACTTCTGACAGATGGAATCACTGTGATTCTTCAGTCTGATATTCCCATTTGAGGTGGTTCAACTCAGCCTCTATTACCAAGGCAGGAAGTACCTATCAAGCCTCATTTGTTAAGTAGAAATGGTGTTTTCGAGAATGTGGCCAAGCCTGTTCCAGTGGAATTTCTGTCTTACATGAAAAGGTGGCAATTCTTCCTTTGAGAAAAACATTATATCCCACTTTACAGCCTAAAACAAAATTGCTAGCTCCCTGGGGCCACAATTCACAAAAGTTCCCTAAATGCCCAGTTCTGGATCACTCATGGCATCCACTGGGGTACTGGACTGTTCAACTTCAGCCCTAACTATGAGAGCCTAAAACACTGGTGGTCACTCTACTCGGTAGGCAGAAACAAAGGCTATCCTCATATCTCTGGTCAGTACCCTCCTTAGTAAATTCTTAAATATATATTTTGTTCTGGATTGTGAACTGTTGCAAATAAACTAGCTATTTGGCATGCCATTTCAAACCTTGCAAACTGGCAGATTAAAGACACCCTTTTGGGGGATTACAGGCTATAGAAACAAACTGCAGTTGCTCTTCAAATGCCCAGTTCATTTGTGTTAAGTGTTCACAGTAAGGGCCTATTTTCTAATACCAACTACAATCAACAGTGGACCCACAGACAAAGTCCATTTGATGGACTTTTCACACTCTCTAGTATCCACAAGAATCTGTCATTACTGAACATTGGAATAAACCTTTTTTCCCCACTCCATCCCAGGTATGCAGAAGTTTCCAGGCCAGGAACTGAATGCATACCGCAGCAGAAAGTGACAACATCGAGTCATAGTAGTGACAACATTGGATCTTAACCCTCTGTACCACAGGGGAACTCCTGGCATAAACTTTTTAAAAACTGACTCAAAAATGTCTCCAGGCTGGGGGAAGGGGAGGGAGTAGGATGGATGGGGAGTTTGGGGTTAGTAGATGCAAACTATTACATTTAGAATGGATAAGCAATGAAGTCCTACTGTATAGCAACAGGGAACTAGATCCAATCTCTTATGACAGAACATGATGGAAGATAATATGAAAAAGTTATATTATAATTAATGTGATAATTATTACATTATAATTATGTAATTATAATACAAAATATATTAATACATTTTATAATTATATATCATTATATAGAGCATAAGATAATTATATAATATATAAAAATTCTATTTATTATAATAGAATAATTATCACATTAATTATAATTACACATTAATTATAATTACATAATTATAATTCTCATAGTTGATTTACAATGTTGACCCAGTATGAATGGGTCACTTTGCTATACAGCCGACACTGACACAACATTGTAAATCAACTATAATAAAAAATTTTTTATTAAATGTCTCTAAGTCTACATCTTTTACTTGCCTCCTGATCAACATACCTTAAAAAGACACATTAGCTGGTGATTTAGGCTCAGAAAGTAATCCTTTGCTTTTGAGTGTTTCCTGGGTAATGATCAGGATAAAAAGGATGGGGGTTATATAGACCCATTTTGAAAACTCAGGTTTCTACCCTGACCATTCTGGGGTACGATGTTTCTTTTTTGCCACAAGAAATAACCCTAGTCTGGCCTTGCTTGTGTATCCTCTTTTGTGGAAGTCCAGTGAAAAGAGGACATAAGGGCTTCAAACTTTAGTTCTGATTTAGCCACTTGGATTATCTTCTTGGATTAACATAGTCAGAGATCATAATGAAATGACTATTTGGTTGAATACACTGCTTGCCAAGTTCCCCTACAGTGGTCCATGAGTGTCCTTTTGGATAACGTAGTAAGTTTCTATAGAGTGCCTTTTTGGATGATGTGGTAAGTTTCTATAAATTTTATAAAAGTTCCTTTGTGCCTCTTGAATCTGAATTTTCCAGACTAAAGATTTGGGTCTGAGCATGTGATGACTAGAGGGGAAAACAGATGCAGTTACAGCTACTGGAAAGGGATTTAGGGTTGTAGCAGACACAGGGTGGCTCCCCAGGATCCCCACATCTTTATGTAAATGGAGGCAGAAAGCTTAGCAAAACTGTCTCCCAGTGTTAGTGGAAAGCAGAACTTGTAAGTGATGAACTTGTTTGCCCAGCGGAGATTTCCAAGCAAAGTAGTAAATGTGCCACCTGGTTTCTTCCGTTTGTACAAGAGAGAGAAACTGAGGGTAAACTGTTAAAACAAAAAGGAGCTAGGACTTGATGAATTTAGAAATCTTCAAATGTTAAGATGGCAAAAGATGCTAAATTCAGGCATTGCTTCTGAAATCTTGGCATAGGGGGAAAACCAAGGATGTGACTGTATAAACTTTTACTAAAACTTCAGAAAAAAACAAAAACGTATCCACTCACACAAAAAGCCCTTTGAAAAGATTACAGATGTGCCTCTTAGATCCTCTTAATCAAACCAAGGGGCCTCCAGGAGGCTTAAGGGCACTGACCCTTATCCAGCTCAGCAGGAAGCTAAAACAGAGAAGGGATTAATTGGGAAAGATCTGTAGAGATGAATTTTGTCGAATGGAGATAACGCCACTGAAATCCAGGGGAGTCTTACAAAGTTTTGTGAGTTTATTTCAAAAAACGCTGCTTCTTGGCCTGAAAGGGGCAGAGAGAGTGCAGGATGAAAAGGAAGTTGTTGGATCTCCAGATTTCCACTGGCAAGGAGACAGATAAAAATGATTCAGCTTTAGAAGCGTGCTATCCTCCATGAAAACGGAAGAAAGCAGAGAGTGGAGCTGAATGATGTGGAGAATTATCCCCAGATTTTCAAAATTAATCAAGAAATGCCAAACAATTCTTCAGCTATATTTCAGATCTGCTGAGCCAGTGCAGTGTCCCTCCTTTTTGACTGTTAGAGGGGAGCTGAATATGCCACCCCCAAATACGCCTCTTTGACATCAAGAGCATGCTTTAAATTTTTTTTATTATAGTTGATTTACAATGTTGTGTCCATTTCTGCTGTATAGCAAAGTTGATTTTTTTTTTGAAAAAGTGCTGACACAGGAGAATTTTTGAAAACAGAGATGAAGTTTCCCTTTACTAAAGGAAATCTACATTTACTTTGAAAATTTACATTAGAAAGGAGGCCTATACTGGGAAGAGAGATATTGTCAGAGATAAGGGGGATTTATCTGCAGGGCAGAGGCACAGACGGGGAAGAATCATGCCCTAGGAACTACCTAACAGATTACAACTAAGAGTTTAGTCTGCACTCGACCTTATTTAGGTGATGTGACTCTGGACTCTGAGCATGATGAATGAATTGAATGATGAGGCATTGAATGTAAGTTGCCCTACAGCCAGCGTGGAGTGTGTAACATTAGCATCCACCTCACTTGCAACTGTACAGGGAAATGGACTAGGAAAAACCATGCAGAACGCAGTCAAGCTTCATAGAGAACAAGGTTCTGGGTATTTAGTTCCTGAGAGCAGAATCAGGTTCTAATCAGGTAACTTCCACCTCTGGCAGGGCAGGTCTTCATGATGCCTTCCCACCTCTGCACCTTTGGTGGGTCTTCTCCATTCTTCCCATCTCTGAATGTTCAGGTGTTTTTACCACGGCTCTCTTGTCCCGGCTCTCTAACTGTGCAATGGATAGGGGAGTGGAGAAGGGCATGTGATTGTCTTCTAGTTAATGGGACATAGGACCATGACAGTGCACCTGACAGCAAGATTCTGGATTTTGAGTACAGAAGAGAGGTCTTTGCTGCCTTCAGGGTTGTCTGAGCCAAAATTTAGAAGCACTCTGAGTGCCTGAATTATCAAGTAGAAGAAAGCAAGAGCCACATAAATATATTAGTGAGAAATGTAGTTCCATTATGTTAAGTCGCTGAAACTGGAGATTTATTTCTTACAGGATTAGTGTTACCCTTATGTTAGTGATTTATATTCATTTTTTAGCACCCAAAAATCCTATTTTAGACATATTTTCCTAATCACACTCCCTCATTAATTTTTAACACCATAGATATAACCTATATCTGTTTATTTACTATATGTAAAGGTATCTGCACTTTAGAGTAAAATTCACCCCCTTCCTGACCCAGAACCAATTTCGTCCCTTGGGAGCACTGCTGCCCTGTTGAGAATGCAGGCTATACATGACAGTAAAACGTGTCAGTTTCCTGCCCATCTATCTTACCTCAAATTTTCACCTAACCCAGTGTACCAGTCACTTTAGCCTTCTTTCAATTCCTTGAGCATACCCAGCTCTTCTGAAACTTAAGACCTCTTATCCTTTTTTCCCTTGAAAACTCTTAATTTCAGTCCTTGCATTGCTGCCTTTCTCTAATTTTTCATAATATATATTTTTTTGGCTGAGCTCACAGCATGGGGAAGTTCCCAGGCCAGGGACTGAATCCTCCCCACAGCAGCAATCCGAGCCGCTGTAGTGACAACACTGGATCTTTAACCCACTGCACCACAAGGGAACTCCTGGAAAGGGATTTCTGATCTTTATTTCCCTGGGCCCAGGGAAGCTGAGCCCCAGATAACAGCAACTTATCAGAAGCAAAGTAATCAAATCAAGGGTTGTGTTTGGGAAGGCTCATATAAACTTGCAAGAGAATATTGTTTTATTTTCAGAAATTCTGTGAAATGATTGTTAAACTGTGTATGTGTTTATATGAGTGTGTATAATATGAATATTATAATGTTTATCTGTGTGATGTATCTATATAACATATGTGTATGTATTGTATATATGTTCATACGCAGTATACTATATTACCAACAAGTGAGTTACATTAAAAACAAAGATGACAATTTGGGAAAAAAAGTTCTTCCCTCTCTAGAATACAACTAGGCAGAAATACAGATATAAGCAAGAACATTTGTATATATATGATTGGTTTTGCTGCATCTCAGGCAAGAATTCCAGCAGCTGAGATTTTATAGATGCATTGTCAGTCACTGTAGAAATGAACTGGAAGTGACTGAGAGAGAACACAGTCACAATAAGAAATATATAATTCATGAAGGTACAGATGGGTTTACAAGGTTCAGGGAAAATAAACAGTTTTGTTGACTTCTACAAGAAAAGAGGAAAAATCGGGGACTAATGAGAGATGAAATTATTTAAGTAAAAGTATATGCTAGAGTATGTATTTAATGAAGGGTTTGAATAATGAGGCTATTTAAAGTAGTCCTCAAATAAATAACACATAGCCTATTTCTCTAATTCTCAATAGGCAGCTGCAAACTGGAAAAGTAGGGAAGGAATTTTTTTTTAAGTTACTAAAAAAAACTTTCAAGAGAAAAAATAATTTTCCCTCATTGTTTATTCCAGGTCCCCATCTCAGCTCTTTGTTTTTTACCAGATGATTCAAACCTATACAAGGTAAATATATCATGGATGGTAGAGTGGGGTTTGCAGGCTGGATGTGGCCCCCACATCAGCCCTGAGAGATGCACAGCCCTGGAAGGGCACGGTCTCTAGATCCAATCTCCCTGGTTCCTAATGCCAGGTTAGGAACCTATTAGTGTTTTACCTTGGGAAAATTACTTAACCTCCGATTCCTCCTCTATAAAATAAAAATGTATGTATGTGTGACTGGGTCATTTTGCTGTACAGCAGATATTGACAGAACACTGCAAATCAACTATACTTAAATAAAACAATTTAAAAAAGAATTACAAAAAATAAAATAAAATAAATGTGGATTACGGGATCTACCTTATAGGGTTATTATAAGGATCAAAGGAGATGATCCTTTCAATCTATGTCAAAGTGTGCCTGGTGCTTAAGATCCATATAAAGATGTATTAAGTGAAAATAAATTGATTTGCTCATTTTACATTTAACAGATTCAATAGAGTAGCAGTCACCCTATCAACTTTCTAGAAAAGAAACAATATAAAATACTTGGGAAGGTCACAGAACTTGAAATAACTCAGCATGAAATTAAATTCATTTGTGAAATGTGTCACAGTTCTTATCTAGACAATAGTAAATGTTTATTAAGAGATACTATTAAGAAGGGAAATATAATCACAACCAAACCTGACATACTAATACAATTTACCATTATTTTATCCTTTCTCTTAAGTGCCACATGTATGCATAGATAGAGTGGCCTCAATCACATTGGCTGAACAATTTATAATCATTGTATGTAAGAGATATCAAATATTAGCAAAAACAAAAACAGGATGCTTACATATTTGTTTGATCCTCTTTATACCAAACATACAAATTCTGTTAATATCTTTGTGTATGTCTATATTTTTAAGTTATCTCACATTTGACAAAAGATGGAGACAAATATAGAGAGCACTGCAAAATTACAAGCACTTGGGAGTTAAAATAATTTCCTAAAAGTGTTCCTGTTATGTAACAACTGTTTGGCATCAACACTAAACTATACTCGGTAAAAAACAAAGATTTAATCGTAGCCTAAAACAATTATCTTCATTAAAGTACCATTAATGAGCAACTGCTAAGGCAATATTTCATTCTGAAAACAAATTCTAGTTTCCAATTTAAATGCATTAAAATTAGCATTTAAATGTGTCCTATGGGAGTTCCCGTCGTGGCGCAGTGGTTAACGAATCCGACTAGGAACCATGAGGTTGCGGGTTCGATCCCTGGCCTTGCTTAGTGGGTTAACGATCCGGCGTTGCCGTGAGCTGTGGTGTAGGTCGCAGACGCGGCTCGGATCCTGCGTTGCTGTGGCTGTGGCGTAGGCCAGTGGCTACAGCTCCGATTAGACCCCTAGCCTGGGAACCTCCACATGCCGCGGGTGCGGCCATAAAATGACAAAAGGCAAAAAATAAATAAATAAATAAATAAATGTGTCCTATGAAAATGTATCAGGCTGAGTTATTATTCAATAGGATCATTGTTGTGATTATTATGTGCCATTTAGTGAATATATACTGGTATTTGGAGCCTTGCTAAATATAGTGTGTTTAATTCTGTGGATTTGTGATGACTTTTTTTCCTATAGAAGCACAAAATACATTATGACATCTCCCTTAAAGCAGAGCACACAGTGTTAACAGGTTAAAGGAATCTGATGTGGTTGTTTTTTTAATTTTTGTTTCTTAACAGTTTTGTCTATTCACTGGAATTTAAGGACTCAGGAAAATTTAATATTTTTAAATTATACCTAATTGGCTGGTTGGTGTGCTTTTTTTCTTGTGACTGTTATAAGGTTTCATTCTGAGACTGTATTTTTTTTCTATCTAGAAAAAATAAAGTTTATATTTCAATCCTTCACACTTTACAAAAGAATAAATTCCAAGTGGATCAAAAACTTATATCCACAAGAACTTTAACATGTAACTCAGAAGTCACAAAAGACGGAATTGGCAGATTCAACTACATAAAAAAATTTAAAACATGATCCAAAGTCAGTAAAACAAAAGACAATCTAATCTGGAAAACAAAAACAAAGCAAGCAAACTACTTAAAATTCCTTAGATCCAAGCAAAGATCTAATTTTCCTAATAAACAAAGAGAAAGAAAAAAGACCGAGAGCCTGGTAAGGCAAAACATATGGATAGTTCCCAGAAAAAGTAATACAAATGGTTCACTCATGATATGAAAAATATACCTAAAAAGTTCATAGAGATAACCATTTCCCTCCTATGTAACTTGAAAAGATCAAATATTTGAAAAGATGCTGTGTTAGGAGAAAAAGTAGTACCATGTATTATGAACAGAAAATATGAAATAGCGCAATTTACAATATCTATTAAATTTTTAAATTCACAGACCCTTTGATTTAGTCATTTCACGTAGGAATTTATTCCACAGTTTATGTTTAAATGAAGAGAAATACTTAAATATCCGAGACTGCACTTTTTAAAAAACTGATTTTTTTTTTCTTAATGGCCACACCTGTGGCAATTCCTGGGGCCAGGGATCAAATCCAAGCTACTTCTATGGCTTACACCTCAGTCACAGCAGTGCAAAATCCTTTAACCCACTGTGCCACAGCAGGAACTCCAAAAACTGAATCAAACTTGCACCTCCACAGCAACCCAAGCGGCTGCGGTCAAATTTTTAACCCACCGTGCCACAGAAGTAACTCCAAAAGTTGAATTTTTTCTTTCCGTTTTTTTTTTTTTTTCCAAACTGCCATACCCGTGCCATATGGAAGTTCCTGGGCTAGGGGTCCAAACAGAACTGCATCTACCAGCCTACACCACAGCCTGGCAACACTGGATCCTAGCGGCATCTGCAACCTAAGCCACAACTTGTTGCAGTACCAGATCGTTAACCCACTGAGCAAGGCCAGGGATCCAAACCACATCCTCACAGATAGTCACTATGTCAGGTTCTTAACCCACTGAGCCACAACAGGAACTCCCGAAATATTTTTAATATTCTTATTTTTATATAGTTATTTGGTGTCCTCTGCATTTACTGCAATTTTTGTTTTCGCTGATACATATTATTTATACCTATTTATATTTTAATTTAAATACTTTGTTAATTTCAAAAAACACTACAATTATTATGTGCTGTAAAATACTGTTGAATATCATAATTGGAACATTATTTTACATATCCAAAATTGCCTTTTATTTTCATTAGATTGCAAAATATTTTGGTTGGTGATCTTGCAGTGCTTTCCTTGGCTATCAATGCATTTGTTTAGACAAAACCTCATTGAAAGGCTGAAACAACCACATTCAACCACTTCCCTTGTTTCTGTGAAAGTCTATAAAAAACAAATTGAGAAATAAACAGTCATCACAAAATTAATGTCACTTGAACACCAAACACTGTTTAATATTAAATATTGCAGTTGGAAGTATGTTAACTGGGACATTTCTTCAAAGTGAGGAACTTTGCTAACGTCAAGTCATTCCATTGGAAAAACCTCTTTCAAAGCTTTTGTTTAAAAAAGCAATATTTCTAAATCTGGCTATTATGAATCTTCTCAGTGAAACAGTGATCACATGGTTTATGAATAAAATACTTTGTATTATGAGATGTTAAGCTAAAAACCCACCAGTTCAACAAATAGCAATTCAATGAACTACTGAATTAACACTTGGTCATCTTATAAATAAAAATTATTTATAAGTACACTTCTTTTTTATATATTAATTAAAATAACACAAAACTATAGTAAAGGGTATTATATATTTAATAGCTATTTTGCACTTTGATATATGAGTGATTTCCTATTATAAACTCATGTTGAATTTCATCCCCAGACAATAAATTGATAGTAAACTGCCAAAAGCTTTAGTTAATTAACTTTTAGTTAATTATTATAAAATTAATAATTTTATTTCTTTTTAATTTTTTTTGGATCTGCCTATGGCATAAAGAAGATCCTAGGCTTAGGATCAAACCCACACCACAGCTATAACCAGCGCCACAGCAGTGACAATGCCAGATCCTTAACCCACTGAATTCATGAGGGAACTCCAAACACTAATAACTTTTTAAATGTTAATACCCTAATTTACCAAAAAAGAAATGTAAATACTGTGATTTACCAAAAAAAGAAAATATTTCATTAACACATAATTAGTTTTGTAAATTTAGATAACACATATTTATTTTTAACAATTGCCATCTTTGATCAAGGGAACTGAAAAAATTAAGGTTAGGAACCTATTCTTCAAAATTTACAAAATGAAATACATAAAAATAAATAAACATGTAATTAAATTTTAAATGCTTTGTGTGTGATTTGTAACATTTACACTTCAGAAGATACTAAAGCTGAAAATAGCATAAATTGGGGGAATGGCATTTACATTTCTAATATATATATATGTATAAATACATTCTCTGTAAATAAAGCTTTTACCTGAAAGTGCATCAAACTCTATGAAACTGATCGTATCATCAAGGTACTTCTTAAATACTTATCTAGATACCTCCAATACGTATTTTAGTTGAAATTTTTACTAAGATAATTGAAGATTCACATACAGTTGTAGAAAAATAAATGAGAAGATTCCATGTGTATTTTACCAAAGCCTCAGTTTGCAATGTCCCCCTCCATCCCACGGTAACATTTCACAGAACTGTAATATAATATCACAACCAGGATGCTGACTTCAATACAATCTATCCATATTATTCAGATTTCTCTAATTTTGCTTGCTTGTACCAGTGCGTGTGCGTATGTTTGAGCCTACACATGTATGCATGTTTTTAATCCCATACAGTTTTATCACAAGTGTAGGTTCTTGTATTCATACTATAGTCAAAATCCTTAACAATTACAAAATCACAAGCATTTTTTTGTCTTTTTGGTCTTTTTAGGGCCACATCCGCAGTATCTGGAGGTTCTCAGGGTAAGGGACGAATAGCCACTGGCCTGTACCACACCCACAGCAACACCAGATCTGAGTTGAGTCTGCGCCCTATACCACCACAGCTCACAGCAACACCAGATCCTTAACCCACTGAGCCAGGCCAGGGATAGAACCTGCTTCCTGATGGATACCAGTCAGATTTGTTTCCCGAACTGAGCCACGACGGGAACTCCACAAGCGTCTTTCATGTTGCCCTTTTATAACTACACCCACTTCTCTTTCACCACCACTACTAACTTAACTATTCCCCAACCTAGCATTTGAAAAATGTTAGATAAATGGTGTCATATGCATGTAAATTTTGTGGATTGGCTTTTTTCACTCAGCCTAACTCCGTGAAGAGTCATAAAATTTTGCCTAGTAGCATCCTCTGGAATGTGTGTACCAGAGGTGGGAGGACTATTGGAGGACACCTGGCTGACTCCA
This sequence comes from Catagonus wagneri, assembly GCA_004024745.2. NCBI lineage: Eukaryota > Metazoa > Chordata > Mammalia > Artiodactyla > Tayassuidae > Catagonus > Catagonus wagneri. Next base: position 6,769,832 of record PVHT021183556.1, read on the forward strand.
GTCATTGGCTATTATATATAAAGCTTGTTAAAGGAGAAAGTGAGGCATATTAAACATTTGAAGAGCTTATTTGAGCAAAAATCAATTCAAATGGGGCCGTGCCAAACTGGAAGTGGTTTGGAGCATACCACCAACATGAGCCAGGGAACGATTTGGATAGAGGCAAGTGTGGAAGCAAAGAAATTATTTGATTGGCTCTAGCTTAAATAAAGCCTAGTTGGTTATTTGTGACTGGCTGTCCTTGTGTTTTGATTTTGTAACTTTGAGGCATTTACAGACTTAGATTTTGGTTTTGCTCACACAGGCCAACAAGGCATAGAGCCACCTCAGTCTAATGGCCTTGTTTAATTAATTTAGCAATTCTTCCCTTTTGGTCATTTTCTCATACATGAGAGATGGATCAAAATTTGGTATGAATGCCATCCCTAGTCACCATCAGATAAAAGTTGTCCTTGTTCTGTCACGAACATAACACAAACTCAGTATTCTAAAATTCTGGAGGGAAGAAGCCTAAAGAGTCTTACGAGGATGAAATCAAGAGGTCGGAAGGACTGTTTCCTCCTAGAGGCTCCAGTGCATAATGATTGTTCTTGCCTCTTCCATCTTCTAGAGGCTGCTGTAGTTCCTTCCTTTGATCTCAAGCCAGCTTTTTCTGTCTTCTCTTACCAACTGCTGTTTTTTATAAGGACCCTCTGACTTCATCATTCTCACCCAGATAATCCAGGCTGGTCTTCCCCTATCAGGATTCTTAAACACAACTGCCATCCTTTTTGCCATATAAATTGACATTCACAGGTTCCATGGATTAGAATGTGGACATCTTCGGGGAGACATTTTTCAGTTTCTCTTCATTATAAAAGAGCTTTCTTTCCTTCATTTATATAATGTGCAGCAAAATGCCCTAGTAGTACATGAAAAAGCTGCAGACATTCAATTTTTATTTAGTGTCCTTTAACAAAAGGAAATGGTCTTTCTCCCTGTTAATCCTAACTTCCAAAAAAAGATTCATTTTTTGAGAAGCAAATTACTTCAGTTTTTCATACTGAACTGTTTTAACTTCCCCTTGGTTCCTAATTTTTTATTAGGAGTTGGTAGCAATGAAAACAGAATGGAGAGAGAGTGTGTGTGTGTGTGGAGATCACACTCATGTTTAGCAACCACAGGGGGTACCTCTGTGACATAAAATAATCTGTGCATCTTCATTAATGCCTTCTTCTGTGCCAAGCTGAAGGCATTCAACAACTGCAGAGCAAGGCGTTTTAGGATGTGAGCAGGAAATATACACATATACCTTCAGTGACATATTAAAAAATAATGTTTTTGACGTAATTCTTTGTGTCGAAGATTCTAGATGATTGTTAGCACTACAAGTTCATGAAACTGCAATTTTTCCATTTAGGCCATGCTCTACACCAAATGTTTGCCCCTTCCAATCCATATGTGTAAATCACACCCCCAGTGTGATGGTGTAAGGAGGGAGAGGCTTTAGGAGATGACTAGGTCATGAGGGTGGGGCCCTCATGAATGGGATTAATGCCCTTATAAAGAGACACAGAATGCTCCCTTGCCCCTTCCACCATGTGAGACACTGAAAGAGATAGCTCTCTGTGAACCAGGAATTTGGTCCTCACAGATACTAAATTTGCCAGCACCTTGATCTTGGAGTTTCCAGTCTCCAGAACTGTTAGAAATAAATCTTCGTTGTATTTATTGTATTTTTTTTAAATAGCCTCAGCTAAGACAGGAGGTGAAAATAATTAAGTGGACTACAGCATGAGACAGCATCAAGAATTTCATTACTATACTATGTCTGCTGTGAACAGAGTGGTGTGCATCTCTTTTTGATTCCTTTTACATACCCAAATATCAAGGTCAAATATCAAGTTTAAAGAAAGTGAAAGACTGCATAATCTATTATTCCTACTTAATGTAAAAAATGATAGACTTTTTTTTCACAGGGCACTCAAGTATATTTTATACAGTCTTTATTAACAAATCTGAAGAGATCAAATAAATTTTTATTAAAATTTAAAGAATAAAATTATATTAATAGCTTTCTTTAGAAGTCCTTCAGATTTTGGATTGCTTTTGCTCATCAGGTGTTCAGGTAGTCAATGCATGGGTGAGGTACCCATTTTATGCCAAATGAGGCACCCATTTTTCTTGTCCCTGTCATTATTGTTCATCCTCCACACCTGGTCATTATTGAAGCTCCTTGCTTTCTGGATCCACTTTGAGAATTATCATTTTTTTCTCCCCTACAATTTCCCCATAGGGTGCTGTCTAATATTCATTCTTTTTTTTTTCAATTTCTATAATCAATAATTTAGCCTATTGAAACTGCTTCTTGACTGTTTTTCCTTATTTCAGTATCAATTTCATTTACCAGTTTGATTATTCCTTCTGGACCTAGAAAAGGTTGTGAGGGCCTCTTCTAGTCTGTCATACTCTGAGATTGACCTCAGTGTATGTAGATCCTTATGGCTACTGTCGTGGTCTACATAGATTTAGAGTTCAGAATCAGTGGAATTTCTCAAAACCTTGACTAAATATGAAAGGATATGACAACTCATTTCTAAGCTGTCTATAGTCATCACATATATAATAAAAGTGTAATAAGTGAAGTTACCACTTAGCACTTGGGGACTGGCTGATGGAAATACTGCATTTCTGGTCAAGCAAAGCATTTAGAGGGAGGTGAAAATTAGCTAAGTTTTGGTTGGCTGATGGGGCATTTCTTAGAGTGATTCCATTTTGGGCCTATGAAGTTATTTTAACAGACACAAGTTAAGTACCGAATTAATTATAGGAGGCTGCTTAAGGTACAATTTTTTTTTAATTTAATTATAGTGCTTTGGTTGATTTATTTTGATTAGTGTAGTTGTAAAAATGTAGAGTTTATTTCATAATATTCTCTTTAAGCTTGTATAATGTTATTTTCTCATAAAATATAAGTAGAGAAAAACATTTCCTATTGATGGAAAATTTATTTAGAATTATATGAGATTTTCGAAAACTTATTTTAAAGTAAATGCTTTAGGCTAAGTATACTTTCTTGACATATGATAAAACTCAGCTTATTCAAAGTATGTTCAAGAAATTATTCTTCATTTAAAATTCTTATAGATTAGGGAGATGGTTGTAATAGAAAAACTCTTTTGAATTATACCCTGTAAATAATTACTACTGGTGACAAAAATAAAATGATAAACCTTAAAACATTTTATTTTACATTTCTCAACACTTTGTAAGCTCATCTTATAATTCAAAAGTTTATCTCTGCTTACACATTAAAATTATACTAAATGACGTTATTACTCTGTAATACTTCACAAATTACTGAACAGCTACATAAATAAAGGTAAGAAAATTTTAAACGTATGTTATAATGTGTCAATAGATGCTACTTTTTTATATTATTATTATTTTGTCTTTTTTAGGGCCGCACCTGTGGCATAAGGAAGTTCCCAGGCTAGGGGTCGAATCAGAGCTGTAGCTGCCGGCCTATGCCACAGCCACAGCAACTCCAGATCCAAGCCATGTCTGCAATCCACACCACAGCTCACAGCAACGCTGGATCCTTAACCCACTAAACTAGGCCAGGGATCAAACCCATGTCCTCAAGGATGCTAGTTGGGTTTGTTACCACTGAGCCATGACAGGAACTCCTCTTTTATATTATATATTTATAATTATTTAATCTCTTTACAAAAAACTTTACCTTTTATAATTCTGCCTTTTATAACTATAAATGAAAAATCCTTTCTGTAATATCTACTATAGTTTTCATGGTAGCAAAATTGTGGTTAATTACTATGTTCATGAAATATTTATTGGGATACTCTACTATTATTTTATTCTTTTAGCATGTTTTGTGACTTCAAAAAGGTCTCCAAATTTCTTTTTGCCCTCCTCTTTATTGTTGTAGTTGTTGTCGTTGTTTGGCTGTGCCTGCAGCATGTGAAAGTTCCCAAGCCAGAGATCAAACCCTTGTCATAGCAGTGACCTGAGCCACTGCATTGACAACATGGGATCCTGAACCTGCTGTGCACAAGGAAACTCTGGGACCCTCTATTATAAGGTGCAAATATTTTTACTTCAACATGTGTTCTTAACTTTAAACTTTGAGAATTATGGCTATATATATATATATATATATAAATATATATAATAATTGCCAACATGTTGACTTAATCACAAATAATGAGTCGGGTTGGTACTGTCAAGTCATACTAGGACTTTTTCTTTTATACTCCCACTATTCTCTGGGGTCAAGGCCCTGTTCTCCACTACCTAGATACTATGAGCCTTCTTTTTCAACTCTCCATGTGGAGCTGGAGTTGTCAACATAGGAAAAAAGGGAAAGTTGTTGCATTAGATAATCCACGATCTCTATACAGAAAGTATTACTTAGAAAACCTACACTTTAAGATAAAAAAGGGAGAATAACCCACATACAGCTGCCCAGCCTGGACATAAGAAGATGCTCTTTGAGTGACCATAAGGGTCTACAAGAAAAGCCTTAGACACCATATTTTGATTGATCTTCAAAGGTAAACATATTTAGGACTTGGCAGTTCCCTGACAGTGGCCAAGATTTTCTACTTCTGAGACCACCTGGGCCAGGGCAGAGCCTTTTGTTACTGCTGCATACAACCCTCCTCTGAGAACTAATTTCAACACCTCCTCCACGTGAAGGTCTCTCTTTCTAATGCTCCAAGTGTTTTGAAAGTAAAAAAGTATGAATAGTAATTGTTACTGGAACAATCTTACTTTCCTGTAAAATAAAATCTGAGTTGACCTGTGAGAAATGACCTTGTTAAATACTAAATTTTGTGAATTAGCTGGTGAAAATCAGTTGAGGAGAGAAAATGTTAAATTGGGCCATAGGTATTAATTGTTGGAAGGGATACTAAACAATGTACCCCTCACTGTAAACCTTCCCATTCTTTTTGAGATGATCTTGGACATTTACGCTTTTTTTTTTTTTTAAGGATTTGAATGTTTTGAATGTTTAGGATGACTTTCAGCTACAGGAAGAAGAGAATAGGCTCTTTTTTTCTGGTCATGATAATGGTAAGTGATCACTGATGCATTAATTGCATTGTGACAACAACAACAAAAAAATTTTTTTGTCTTTTTAGAGCTGTAACCGAAGCATATGGAGGTTCCCAGGACAGGGGTCATTTTGAAGCCACAGTTGCTGGTCTACATCACAGCCATGGCAACATGGGATCTAAGCCGCATCTGTGACCTACACCACAGCTCACAGCAACTCCAGATCCTTAACCCACTAAGCAAGGCCAGGAATCCAACCCATGTCCTCACTGATAACTAGTCGGGTTTGTTAGCACTGAGCCATGACAGGAACTCCAAAAAAATGTGTTTTTATGGAGGTTTTTATTCATTCTACATGTAGTTTAGACATTTGTGAACTTTTAACAAGAAAGAAATTTAATACAGTATGTTTCACCTGGAATTTAAATCAGGATTTATTTTAATTTAGTTGGATAGCATACCATATGCAGTTAAATAAACTGTACTGTTCATTATACTTAATATTACTCCTCTGGGTCAAATATTATAACAGGGAAGGCACTTTGTATAAACCCTATCTTTTAATATTATATAGTATTAACTAAAATATTTGTCCTCTTAAACACTCCCCACCCTCACAAAATAACACTGCACACAGTTTGAAAATTTAATAAAAACGATCTCTCTCACACAAATGCACACCCTTCCTTTCTGTGTCTCCTTGACTTTTTAGATAGGCTTGTGGGCTAGTCAAGTTAGAAAAGTAAAAAGACAGTGTAGTTCACCTGAGGACTTCCTGTACTTTGAATTATTTAAGGAAATGGAAATATAAGCCTGTTGGAACTATTGTGTTTAATTTCAGAATAAACTATAAAAAAACCCAGATAGCTATGTAGAGATTGACATATAGACCTAGGCATATTACATAAAGATACAAATGTATGTATAAATAAAATCTACTGGTAGAATCAGTGGGAATGTCTCTCAGTGTCTTGCCAATGATTTTAATCTGAAATGACATATTCCTCTCTGATATTAACATGAATTATTTAGGTTGAGTTTTTGGTCAAACTCTGAGATTTATAGTGTTATTAATTTTTAAAAAGTTGATTTATTATACAGTCTTACAGCCTCATAATTAGAGCCATTGTTGACAAATTACCCACAACCAAATATGGAATGTAGAATTAAAGTATAAAATTATTAATTCTGGCTCTATCTAAATAAATTCATCACTTTTGAAATTAGTGTTGAGTCATATAATTGATTAAAAATAGCAAGTTTTTTATTTATAATAATTTTGTTCATAAAAATTGGTTATACTAATCATGTAAGAATGAAAATAGCTTAGGATTTAGCATTATTTTCTAATTTATTATATGATTTATTATAATCTCCTCACTATTCTATACCCCTAGTAGTCAGCTGACTTTCCAAAGCAAATGGCTTTAAGACAGAATATTGGAAAATACTTTAGAGTCAACCAAAATGGTGGGAAAATTGTATAAAAACCAGCTGCTGGATTCTGGGTTTTTGTGCTTTTGTCTTTGTTTTTGTTTTGGCCGCACTAGCGGCATGCAGAAATTTCTGGGCTGTGGAATGAACCCTTGCCACAGTTGTAACCAGAACCACAACAGTGACCACACTGGCTCTTTAACCCACTGAGCCACAAGGGGATTCCCAGCTGCTGGTTTCTCACACCATCTTAGAGCTGTGGAGAAGTGGTATTTCTCCCTTCCTGACAATAAAAAAAACCTTGACAAATGCAAATTAATAATTTTTCCAATTAGATAATGAAAATTGCAATGGAAAGAATTTAAAATAATGCCAGAAATGTGAAAAACACTTTAAGGGGGAAGCAGAATCCAGCAATTTGTTCACCTGAGACATAAGGTGCTGAGTGGCACATAAGTTGGTAACAAGAATCAACCAGATTTTAACTAACTGCTCAAGTCTGAGAGTAGGTGAGCCTAAAAGGGACACCGGCAAATTAAGTTTACACCCTTCCTCCAGGTGTAAGCTTTTCCTCCAGGAACCCACAAGCACTCACGGGGAAGAGTGGAGAAAATCCTAAGAAAGTTTACCTCTAGGTGCTGTCTGGGGAGTGAGAGCAACTACTAAAATCCAAATATCCAGTACTCGGTATCTCTCCTATTTACTCTATGGGAACAAAGCCTTAATACTCAAAGTCCTTAAAACCTGATGCCTGATGGCACAGATGGGAACCCACTGTAATTATGAGAGAAAATAGAGAGATAAAACCCCTACCCTTTTGTGAAGTGTGAACTCATACTAAGCCCAGCAGTCCCTCTGGAGGAGAAGCAGGGTGATTCGTGAAGTCCTCACGTCTAGGAACAGCTGTTTATGGTACCTGCCTAGGACTGCAGCTTAACGAGAACTTCAGAGAAGGGAGTTTCTGGCACCCCTCCTTCATCAACCTAGCATCCAACCACCAAACTCACAAGACCTAAGTACAAATAAAAGTGGAATATAGCTGAGAGAGATGCAATAGAGAGATCCTTTCTGGTGAGCAGCACAAAGTGAAGAATAAAACATGAAATTTCACATAGAAAAAAAGTGAAGCTATTTAATATAATTCTGACAGAAAAACTATATTATATCCTGCTTAGCAAAGGCAGGAGACTGTTCTTGGTAAACCTTTCTTAGAGACTCTTCCTTAATTCCCCAGTTGTACTCACTAGGAACAGAAAGATTTATTGGAAGCTCTATATTTAGTTTTCTGAGGTACATCCACACTATTTTTCCGTAGTGGTTGTACCAATTTACATTCCCACCAACAGTATAGGAGGGTTCCCTTAGCTACACTCTCTCCAGCATTTGCTATTTATAGACTTATTAATGATGGCCATTCTGACCAGTGTCAGGTGGCAACTCTTTGTAGGTTTAATTTGCATCTCTCTAATAATTAATGATGTTGAGCATTTTTTCATGTGCCTGTTGGCCATCCATATGTCTTCTTTAGAGAAATGTCTATTCAGGTCTTCTGCTCATTTTTTCAGTTGGTTTTTTTTTTTTTTTTTTTTTTTTGCTGTTGAGTTGTATGAGTTGTTTTATGTATTTTGGAGATCAAGCCCTTCTTCGTTGCATTGTTTGAAGCTATGGTCTCCCATTCCATAGGTTGTCTTTTTTGGTTTTTTTATGGTTTTCTTTGCTGTGCAAAAACTTGTAACTTTTATTAGGGCCCATTGTTTGCTTTTATCTCTACTGCCTTGAGAGACTGACCTAAGAAAACATCCGTAAAGGTGATGTCAGAGAATGTTTTGCCCATGTTCTCTTCTAGGAGTTTAACGGTGTCTTGTCTTATGTTTAAGTCTTTAGTACAATTTTGTGCATGGTATGGTTCCAGTTTCATCTATTTACATGCAGCTGTCCAGTTTTCCCAGCACCAGCTGCTGAAAAGGCCATCTTTTTCCCATTTTATATCCTTGCTTCCTTTGTGGAAGATTAATTGACCATAGGTGTCTGGGTTTATTTCTGGGTTCTCTATGCTGTTCCATTAGTCTGTATGTCTGTTTTGGTACCAATACCACACTTTCTTGATTACTGTAGCTTTGTAATATTGTCTGAAGTCTGGGAGAGTTATGCCTCCTGCTTGTTTTTTTTTTTTTTTTCCCCTGGATCACTTTGACAATTCTGGGTCTTTTATGGCTCCATATAAATATTTGGATTGTTTTTTTTAGTTCTGTGAAAAATGTCATGGGTAATTTGACAGGGATTGCATTAAATCTATAAATTGCTTTGGGTAGTATATGGCCACTTTAACGATATTAATTCTTGCAACTCAGGAACATGGAATATCTATTTCTTTTTTTATTTGTTTGTTATTTTATTCACTTTTAAGTTTTTATTTTCTTAGGTCGCAAGCAAACAATCACATTATAAAAATATTGGTAATTTTGTTCTGTATTTTTTTCCTGTTACTTAATGAATTTTATTACAATTATAGGTGTACACAAATTCTTTCTATTTCTTTGAATCCTCTTTAATTTCCTTGAATTAATGTTTTATAGTTCTCAGCATATAAGTCTTTCACCTCCTTGGTCAGGTTTATTCCTAGGTATTTAATTTTGGGGGGGGTGCGATTTTACAAAGGTATTATATCTTATATTCCTTTTCTAATAATTCATTGTTAGTAAACAGAAATGCAACTAATTTCTAGTGCTAATCTTGTATCCTGCTTCTTTGCCAAATTCTCACCATCCCACCCCTGGGCATATATATGGACAAAACTTTCACTGAAAAAGATACATGCACTCCTATATTCATTGCAGCACTACTCACAATAGCCAAGCCATGGAAACAAACTAAATGTCCATTAGATGAATGGATTAAGAAGATGTGGTATATATACACAATGGAATACTACTCAGTCATAAAAAAAGAAAATAATGCCATTTGCAGCAATGTGGATGAAACTAGAGATTTTCATACTAAAGAAGTCAGAAAGTGAAAGACAATACAATATAATATCGCTTATATGCAGAATCTAAAATATGGCACAGCTGAACCTATCTACAAAACAGAAATGAATCATGGACATAGAGAGAGAGAGAGAGGGAGTGAGATAGAGTGGGAGTTTGGGGTTAGTAGATGCAAACTTTTGCATTTGGAATGAATAAGCAATGAGGTCCTGCTGTATAGAACAAGGAACTATATCCAGTCACTAGTAAAGGAACATGATGAAAGCTAATTTGAGAAAAAGAATGTATATATGTATAACTGGGTCACTTTGCTGTACAGCAGAAATTGACAGAACATTGTAAGTCAACTACAAAAAAAAAGAAAGGGTATTGGAAAAATGGTGGCAACTTTTTTTTTTTTAGTTAAGAAATAAAAGGAAAAAAAATGAAGAGAGGCAATTAATGAAGTTTCTCTAAGGAGGAATCAAGTAACCAACTTCCCTTTATTTCATAAGGTTCATAAGGGCCAATTTCTCTAAATATTAAAGAAAAATACTGCAAATGTTTGATTGCTAGCTTGTGACATCTGTCATAGTTCCTGAAACTCTTATCCAGCCTCTCACTGGGAACCAACAGCTATCAGATGAAAGGCAGCCTCCATGACCTTCAAGCACTTTGCCTATACCAGCCTGTCACCCTCAGAACTTTAAAAGAGAAACATTCTTTCTTCCTTTGTGATATCACATCCACTAACTAAATGTGATAGGGTGGGGAATTTACTATAAAACAGATGCTCTCCTGATGGCCTATTCCTGGATATTCCTGAGGACTCCTTGATCATAATCAGGTCATAGATAATTTAAACATTGATTTACCTGTATTCATTAAGAAGTTAAAGGTCTAAAGAATAATTATACTCCCAGGCAAATATTATGCTGATTTACCAATATTATTCAGGCTGAACCTATCAGACTGAACTCCCCAAATATCTATCCCAGCTTGCACCACATCCTCTAAAACCAGAACCAAAAGAAGTACTAAAATCCATAACATAAAAATTTAACAGACAGTATGGAGATTCCTCAGAAAACTCAAAATAGAATTACCATTTGATCCAGGAATTCTACTCCTGAGCATCTATCCAGAGGAAACCATGACTCGAAAAGACACATGTACTCCAGTGTTCATTGCAGCACTCTACGCAATAGCCAGGTCATGGAAACAACCTAAATGCCAACTGACAGAGCAGTGGATAGGGAAGATATGGTACATATACACACAATGGAATATTGCTCAGCCATTAAAAGGAACGAAATACCAACATTTATAGCAACATGGATGGACTTAGAAATTACCATGTGAAGTGAAACCAGTCAGACAATTAGACAGCAACACCCAATGCTACCGCTTACATATGGAAACTAAAAAGACAATGAACTTCTTTGCAGAACAGACAATGACTCACAGACTTTGGAAAACCTTGGTTTTTCAAATAAGACAATCTGGGGGTGGGGGGATGCACTGTGGGTTTGGGACACAAAATCTATCAAATTGACTTGTGATGATTTTTGTATACGTATAATTGAAATAAAATTCATAAAGTTAAAAAAAAACCTAACAGAAAAAAAAGTCATTAACCCTTATATTATTCTTCGTGACGCTTCAATTCTCTAAGTTAAAAAAGAAAAAAAAATACCAAATTTTTAACTTGTTCAGAATGTCACAAGTATAAATCTAATAATTTCCTACTTCCTTCAGAACCATACCCAAATATTCCTTTATCCTGGCGCATATTTTATAGCTATAAATTTTTTTTCTTTAAACATCTTTTTCTTAATCAGTCATTTCTTTGCTCTCTCTTAAGAAAATCTGTAAAGTCCTCAACCAAGATCTGAGTTACATTTTCCTATATTTTATCTCATATATTAATCTTTTTTTGACTCAGTTCAGTTGAGCTACAGAACTGACTCTATCTACTTACTGTTTTATCTCTATTAGACTATACACTTTCTGAAGAGAAGTAAAAATTTTGTCAAAGTAAAGTGTATTCCTTGGGGCATAATCAATACCAAGGAGGCAAATTTCTCACTCCCGAAAAATGGTTAACAATTCAGAATTTTCCAAGGTTAGTAACTAAGAGATCACTCAGATGACTCCTGGGTCTCACTGGCTATAGCAGGCAATGAGCTAACAAACTTCCTATTGTACCAACAAATTATTACAAACTGAGGTGCTTAAAGCAACATAAATTTACTATGTTACAGTGCCCATGGGTCAGGAGTCCGGGCACAGCTTAGATGGGCCCCATAATCAGGTTCTTGCAAGCTGAAATCAAGGAATCTGTCACAACATTGCAGTTCTCTTCCTGAGCTAGAATTCCTCTTCCTAGCTCCTTAGGTTACTGATAGAATTTAGCTCCGTGTGGTTGCAGCATTGAGGTCCTCAGCTCAGAGGCTGGTGCTTTCCACTGGCAGCTTTCAACCTGGATGTTTTGCTCCCTTTGAGGACTGAAAGAGAGCCTCTTGCTTTTATGGCTTTGACCTGATTAGGTCAGGCTCACCCAGCCAGAGCAACATCCCTTTTGACTCTCTCAGTCAACCAATTAGGGATCTCAAATACACCTGCAAAATATTTTCTCCTTTGCCATATAAAAAATCAATCACATGAGTGGCATTTATCATGTTCATAGTTCCAAACTTCATACAGGGGGAGGGGATTACATAAGAATGTGCAGGGAATTTGAGGGAATTTGAGGGGATATTTTAGCCTTCTGCCCATCACATCAATTTTCAGAAATTGTCCCAATACTGTCTGACTTAACCAGATCTTGTTAACCAAATCTCTTACCTGGAAATTTAAACATGAATAGGCAATTTGTGCTTCAAAAAACTAGCTCTTCAGCAGCCTCTCCTTATGGGCCATTCTCGTCAGAAATCTTGCTGCTTATTCACACATAAGAGATTTGCACAAGCCCTCGGTGTTCTGACAACTTTATGTACTCGTGCAACTGTTTTCCCATTAGCCCAGTAGCAAAGTCCTTCTCATCTAAGCTGATTGCCACAGTTGCCAACTCTGTAGAGGCTCCTGTTAACATGATTTCTTTTAGTGTCTGTCTTAAACTTAATGGTCCCTGATGCTGCCAAATTTTGCTGCCCACTGAAAACATGCAATATTTACCAGTAAGAAGGCTTATTTCCTATAAATTCATATTACTTACTGCATTTCCATTTATCATTGTAATACTTTAAATTCTTCTTCTCTTCTTCCGTAGGAGAAGTGAAGTTCATGACTCCCTAACTGCTGCTTTTTAAAAATATCTGATAGACTGATCAAAACATTCCTAATAAGTTTATTAGAACATGCCTAAAATTTAGATTTAATCTTGTTTATAGGTATCTTAATGGAACCATAAAATGTCAGGCAGGATTCATTATAACAGATCTCAACTCATCACTAGAATATGGCTCCTTTCCAGAAGCAAAAGTCAGCCCAGATGACAAAACTGGTTGTGATCCCAATAGCCTCCTGGATAAATAAAAAGAATAGTGTTACACATACGCTAACAGTAGAAATACTTTGAAGATCATCTGATAGCCTAAGAAAAAATAAAAGTACTTAAGTCGAAACCCTGATTTCAAATGGTCAGTGTATTAGGGGCACTTTGATAGCTCTATTTTTTTTTTTTAAGGAGTTGGCTGTTTTCAAGACAGAAGTCCATTCAAAGAGAGATACCCAAGCAAAAGGAGATGACCTTGTTGATCATTGTGCCAAACAGGCTGTCCCCACCAGGATCCCAAACCTCACAACACTAAAAGAAACCAGGTCTTTGGAGAAGTTTGAAGAGAATGTTATGAAATATTATACAATGCCAGTCATCCTTTGGTCCAGAGTAAGAAAAGGTCATTTATTACATGGAAATAACTCCTTCATACTTAGAGTGGCTGCTTATAGCCTTAGATAAAATCTTGAAAAATTTTACATGATATTTACTTACCCCCATATCTAGGACAAATTGACGACTCAATCAACATTAGTGAAGGAACAAATTTCATTGCTGTTGTTGATGAGTACCCCAAATTTAAACAAACCCACGAGAGCTTTTTGATCAAAAACAAATTGCTGGGTGCTTTCCAAAAATGATAGTGAGCTGGGAGTACAAAAGCCTACTGGCTATTATCCAAAAACTGAACAGGGGAGTTCCCATCATGGCTCAGTTGTTAACGAACCCAACTAGTATCCATAAGGATGCGGGTTTGATCCGTGGCCTGCCTCAGAGGGTTAAGTATGATCCAGCATTGCCATGAGCTGTAGTGTAGGTGGCATATGTGGCTCAGATCTGATTGTTGCTGTGGCTGTGGCGTAGGCTGGCGGCTACAGCTCCAACTCGATCCCTAGCCTGGGAATCTCCACATGCTGTGGGTGTGGCCCTAAAAAGAAAAGAAAAAAAAAGACAAAAACTGGACAGGGATGTGTTCCCTTGTTACACTGATGGCTACCTTAACAGTGGCGGCTGAGGACATCACCTAGCATCCATTTTGCCCCATCAATTTCCACTCTCAGAAAGAGTTAATTAAATGAATCCAAGAATGAGATAATCTGGACCTTGATTTTAGGACCCCAATCCTAACCACCTAAAGGAGAATTTGGGATTTTTCTTCTCTGCTCAAGCTCTACTAAAGAACTAGAAAAAGGGTGAATTCTACATGCTATGATTCAAAACTAGCCAAGGACAACTAGACAATGCCACTAACTCTTGGCAGTAGTTCAGAATAGTCACTTCATAGATAATATTGGTTTTTGAGGGTGAAAACATGTGGTCCTAGGAGAAAAACACTGTGCTTGTAGTCCTACAAATCTCTCTGGCATTTCTTCTTTCTTTTTAGGGTCACACCTTTGGCATATGGAAGTTCCGGGATTGGGGTAGAATCAGAGCTGCAGGTGCTGGCCCACGTCACAGCCACAGTAACACCAGATCCAAGTTAAATCTGCAAGCTACACTGCAGCTTATGGCAAGGCGGGATCCTTAACACACTAAGCGAGGCCAGGGATCAAACCCAGAGCCTCAGAGAGACAGTGTTGGGTTCTTAACCTGCTGAGCCACAATAAGAACTCCCTCTCTGGCATTTTTTAATATTACTAAAATAATCTGAATGAACTCTAGCAATGAAATACAGACAGTTCCCAACTTGTATTGGTTTGACTTAATGAGTTTTTGACTTTACAATCATGAGATAGTAAGAAAGCCATACGCTGAGACTGTACTTGTATTCTGAGTTTTGATCTTTTTTCAATATTCAGTCTGACCCTCTCTTGGAATGCTGGGCAGTGGCAGCCACAGCTCCCAGTCAAGCATGTAATCACAAGGGCAAAGGAACTGAAACCTACTAACAACAATTTTGTACCCAGACAACATTTCTATTTTTCACTCTCAATGAAGTATTCACTAAATTACATAAGACAGTCAACACTTTTTGTGTTAGATGACTTTGCTCAACTGTAGGCTAATATATGTGTTCCAAGCATGTTTAAGATTGGCTGGGCTAACCTATGATGTTGGGTATGTTAGGTGTATTAAATGCATTTTGGACATGATAGTTCCAACTTACAAGACGTTTATCAAGACATAACCCATTGTAAGTCAAGGAAGAGCTGTATTTTCCTTTGAAGACAAGATTTATACATGAGAATGTATAAATGTAGGTTTTCTGGAAGGAAACCTATTTTTGTAAAACAGTAGGGGTGATTACAAAGGTAAGTATATAGCATAGCTTAAAATGAAATTGTGAAGAATGAGGTTAAAACAAGGTTAAAAAAGTGAAGAGCATATTTGATAATGTAATATCATTTGCAAACACAGAATATTTAACTCTGAGAAGCCGCTTTAAAGAGAAATGGTTAATGGCCCTTAAAATTCACTTTTACATAGTGTTATGCTATTATACCCTCAACTGTAATACCTATTTTTCATATTAATATATAAAAGAAAAAATGTTATATGGTGCTTTTCCATAGAGTACTAAAAGATATATACCGAGTGACACCAAAGAAGAGTTATACAAACTACTACTTATTTTGATAATTACATACATGTTCCCACAGGAGTAGCTGTTGTGTTTTTAGTAATTATTTATGAGAAACTAATGTAAGCTATAGAGCAACCAAGGCTTTCCCCAAGTGTACCTTTGACTCATTTCCTAGCCTCAAATCTCCTAGATCCAGCACACATTTTGTTTGTTTATTTGTTTTTTGGCCATGCTTGCAGCATGCAGAAATTCTGGGGCAGGAATTGAACCCAAGCCACAGTAGAGACAATACCAGGTCCTTAACCTGCTAGACCACCAGGGAACTCCCCAGCACACACTTTGCACTGTCATATTCAGATACTTTAAATTTTCTATTCTTGACATTCTTTTTTCTATTAAGGAAAAATCTGAGGTATAGTCAACATAAAACATATTAGTTTCAGGTATACAAAATAATCCAATCCTACAAAATGATCACTACAATAAATCCGGTTAACATTGGTCACCATACACAGTTGCAATTTTTTTTCTTGTGATGAGAACTTAGAAGACTTACTCTCAGTTATCTTCAAATATGCAATATGGTATTATTAACTATTATAACCATGTCATATATTACATCACCATGATTTATTCATTTTGTAAGCAGAAGTTTGTACCTTTTGACCTACTTCACCCATTTCATCCACCCCACTCTCTCGGCCTTTGGCAAGCACCAATCAATTGTCTTTATTTATGGGCTTGCTTTTTTCCTTTACGTTGTATTTATTTGTATTTGTTTCCTTGTCTTTGACTCTTCAGAGTTTTAATGAGTCTTGAATATTTTGGGGTTCATCTCCTTTGAGATATTTTGGGTTTTTGCATGTGGCTGCCCATTTCTTTCTTCAGATTTGGGAAACTTTCAGCCATTATTTTTTTGAACAAGTTATCTAGTCCTTTCTCTCACTTCTCCTTCTAGGACTTCTATCGTGTATATTCATCTTCTTTGTGTCCACTAAGTATTTTGCTTTCTGCATTCTTTTCCACTCTGCTTTTTTTCTCCTTTGATTTAATAATTATCAATGATCTATATTTGAGTTGATTGATCCTTTCTTCTGCTTGATCTAGTCTTACAACATTCTGGATTTAATTGGTGTCAAGGTGCTATATTCAAATCTGGAGACAGGATAAACAGAAGGCAACAGGCTGTGTCTTCTTATGTCATTTGGTGGATGAGTGGGAGATACCAGGCTTTATGAATGATATTGTTATATTTACTGTAGGGTTCCACTCCCTGCCATAGTATTGAACTAAGGTTGGGTCAAATTGTTGGGATTTTGCTGTTGCCTCTGAAGGCAGATCAATTAGTTACCTAGATCTTGACTAAAGGTTAGGCTGGCATTCCAGGGCTTTTCTATTGCCAGTGTAGGTAGATTGGACACCACCAGTGCACTGATTGTGGAGTGTGTTTTGGTTGGCCAACCAGTCTTTGAAGTTGCCACTTGCACGAATCAGTACACATGTGTCTTGGCCCAAGAGCAGGTGCTAACCTCACCGATTCTCTACTGAGCTTTTCTATTCCCTTTCATTTGGCCAAAGAGTGCAAACTACTCTTGGGGGTGGTGTTTGTTTGTTTTGGTTTTGCTTTGTTTATCTTGCTGGTGGTTCTGTGTTAAAGACCTCTCCAGCACCCAATTTGGGATTTATATGAGCAATTAAAAGAAAACCAAGGGAAATCCCCTTGTGCATTCCTCAAGTCTAGAGGTCTCTAGCCAGTCTGTCTTTTGCTTTCAGGGGTATTTTTGTTGTTGTTGTTTATTACTTAAATTATATCCAGAGCATTAGGCTGTATTTAGAGAAAATAATCAGGGAAAATTGAAGACTCAATTTTTTTGAGTATACACTTCGTTGCAAAAACAAAATCAGTCACAGTTGTTGAATAATGTTCTACATTAAAATGTAATCAAATGTAAATACCTTTTGAGTAACACTCCAAGGAACAATAAAAGTCAAGCTGACCATTATATACTTATAAAGAATTAAGCTAGGCATTATAGGAGATGCTAACATTTGTGAAAGACAGATAATGTGCTTGAATATTTCTAATCTGACAAGTCCAGAGAGGAGAATAATGTAAGAAAGACACAAGAAAACTATGTAAACATTCTGCTCTATGGAGGTAATGGTAAGTACCGTAAAACATATTTTAAAATAATAGGACTGTGTTGTTGTTGTTGCTGCTGTTAATATGT
This sequence comes from Catagonus wagneri, assembly GCA_004024745.2. Taxonomy (NCBI): domain Eukaryota; kingdom Metazoa; phylum Chordata; class Mammalia; order Artiodactyla; family Tayassuidae; genus Catagonus; species Catagonus wagneri. The sequence goes on from PVHT021183556.1 coordinate 6,787,544, forward strand.
CTCTTAGGTAACTGAGTAATTTATGACCTGAGGTTGAAAAAAACAGGTATTATTACTTATACCAATTTAACATATATAAATTAGGACAACTGCAGCAATCCAAGACATGGTTATCTCACCCTTAAGATCTTTTTAAAACTGTTGTGGAATTGTTCACACATAAGCATATATTTAGAGAATAGTATCAATTAATTCTTTTTTTTTTTGCCTTTTGTCATTTTATGGCCGCGGGTTTATGGCCGCACCCGCGGCATGTGGAGGTTCCCAGGCTAGGGGTCTAATCGGAGCTGCGGCCACTGGCCTGCGCCGCAGCCACAGCAACGCGGGATCCGAGCCGCGTCTGCAACCTACACCACAGCTCACGGCAACGCCGGATCGTTAACCCACTGAGCAAGGGCAGGGATCGAACCCGCAACTTCATGGTTCCTAGTCGGATTCGTTAACCGCTGCGCCACAACGGGAACTCCAGTATCAATTAATTCTTAATTGTCCATCATCCAGGTTCAATAACTATAAATCCGTGGCCAGTTTTCATTTTTCTATACACCAGCAGCGCCCCTCTCCCTTATCAGTATTAGGAACAAATTCTGTGCAGTTTCTACAGCGATCCATTGAACAAAATGCTAATCACTTTTATCGTATATCTCTTTCTCCCTATCCAGGCCTTTGCTAACCACCTCCATCCATATGTTGTATTTCGTTTTACTTATAGGGCTGATGCTCTAACGGTTCAACTCTGCCAGAAGACAAATACTTAATGATTAGCCCTGCACACTAACCATCTCAGAATAAGGAGCCAGACCATCTGTGATTCCAGCCCTGCCTGCCTTCTTCTTTGGACCATTTCCATAACGGTAGCTTCAAAATGACTGTGATTAAGGCCCTATTTTACATGAGGATTATATTCCTGCTACATTGGCCTGGGGTGTTTCTGTCTTTTTCAGGACACATCTGGGCTGTGCAATCCCAATATCAAAGTCCCCCAGAAGTGGTAATTCCCATGAAGGTAACTGGCACTGGCAGAAGCATGCAGCTTCCAGGCTGGCTCTCTTACAGCCTGCATTTGGGGGGCCAGAGACATGTCTTCCACATGAAGGTCAAGAAGCATTTGCTGCCCAGACACCTCCCAGTGTTTACCTATGCAGACCAGGGTGCTCTCCTGGAAGACAAGCCTTTTGTCCAAAATGACTGCTATTACCACGGTTATGTGGAAGGTGACCCAGAATCCCTTGTTGCCCTCAGTACCTGTTTTGGTGGCTTTCGAGGGTTGTTACAGATAAATGATGTTGTTTATGAAATTAAGCCCACGATTTTTTCTACTGAATTTGAACATCTGCTATATAAAGTGGACAGTGAGGAGACTCAGTTCCCAACCATGAAATCTGGCTCTATGCAAGAGGAGATTATACATCAATATGAGTTTCAAGAGACTGGTAATTTTACTCTAAAACAAAGTCAAATTAAGGGCTGGTGGATCCATAGTATCATTGTTGAAGTTGGAGTGGTGGTGGACAATAATCTATATAATCATTTTAAACAGAATATCTCAAGGATACAGGAGGATCTATTTCTTATTGTAAATATAGTGGATTCTATTTATCAGATAATGGGTGTTAAGGTGTTATTGTTGGGTATGGAGATCTGGAATAAAAGAAACCACGTTCAGGTAGATGCTTTAAAGAGATGTCTGAGAGATTTTTGCAGGTGGAAATCTAGTAACATTGATGCCCGCATGGCACATGATACTATACATCTTTTTATAAACAACACATTAAGAGGATTAAGTGGTTTAGGCTATGTTTCAGGAATGTGTCATTCAGAGCGTAGTTGTGCAGTTGTTACTTTTGCAGACAAAACCGTGCCCATTATTGGAATTGCAATGGCTCATCATTTAGGTCATAATTTGGGTATGTATCATGACGGTGCATACTGTGTGTGTCCAGTAGGTTATTATAGATGTATAATGCGTGCTCAAAACCCACCAGTAGTCCAATTTAGCAACTGCAGTTTTTCTCAGTTTTGGGACTATTCCATAGGGGAGGCAGAATGTTTGTTGTACACTGTATACCAAAAGGACATATTTTCAAGGAAACGCTGTGGAAACGGTATTGTTGAAGAAGGGGAACAGTGTGACTGTGGGTCTTTTCAGAATTGTTCAAAAGATGTCTGTTGTCTGACAAACTGTACTCTGAGTTTTGGGTCTGCTTGTGCTTTTGGGCTCTGTTGCAAGGACTGCCAGTTCTTACCATCAGGAGAAATGTGTAGAAAGGAGGTCAATGCGTGTGATCTTCCAGAATGGTGCAATGGGACATCCCATATGTGCCCAGATGATGTATATGTAGAGGATGGAATTCCCTGTAACAACAGTGCCTACTGCTATGAAAAGAGATGTAATGACCGCAATACACAGTGTAGACAGATTTTTGGCCAACAGGCAAAAAATGCACAAAACAGCTGCTACAAACAAGTAAATACTCAAGGTGATCGTTTTGGTAACTGTGGAGTCAAAGGATCTTCATACCTAAAATGCAATAAGTCAGATAGCCTGTGTGGGAGAATTCAGTGTGATAACGTCACAGAAATTCCCCTTATGAGAGAGCATACTTCTGTGCATGGGACTCACTTCAAGGACATCACCTGCTGGGGTACAGACTACCATTTTGGGATGACCATACCTGATATTGGTGAAGTGAAAGATGGCACAGAGTGCGGCCAAGACCATGTCTGCATCCAAAGGAAGTGTATCCATCTCTCTCACTTGGATAGTAATTGTTCACCTACGTTCTGTAACATGAGGGGCATCTGTAACAATAAACATCATTGCCACTGCAACCATAAGTGGGACCCTCCCAACTGCCTAATAAGAGGCAATGGAGGTAGTGTTGACAGCGGCCCACCCCCTAGGAGAACGAGGATAAAGAAGATTTACGTGTTAATACCATGTCTTATTTTGTTGTTAGTTCTCTTATGCTGTCTTCTTTTGCTTTGTATGAGGAAAAAACCTAAAGAAAAAAAGCAAAAAATCAGCCTCAACCCGAAAAATCCAAAGCAAAAAACTGAGACTCAACATGGGAAATAAAAACAATTAGTAATAAAAAATGTATCTGAATAGATATGCATTAAAAAAGGTAACTCCTGCAATGTTTCTACTTATTCTTTATTTTAAACAACTATACTAATTTTATTTTTCTTGAAATTTATATCTTTATATTTTCTAGGGAAAAAAAATGGCAGATGGGTGGTGTACCAGTTTTTAAGTTACTGCTTTTCAGCTCCAAAATCCCTTGCCATTTTGTACTTTGCATTACAGGAACCACACCTCTGCTGTATCAGCTCTCTTTCTATAGGGATCTTCAGTAGGATGAAGGAGAGGGAATTTGGAAATCTGAGAGATGTTTGTTTCCTGTATGTCAGTGTTATTTCAGTAACAGATTTTACACTACCAATTGTACTTAGTTTCCATATCCTTTGACCTTGCTGTCAGTCTAAGAGATACCAGCATAGCTATCTGGGTCTTTGATTTCTCTCCATGTCTCAAACCCTCTGCACCAGTTTTGCAATACCTACTGTGAGAGTTTTGAATCTCATTTTTGAGATCCATGGTACCAGCCCTACAATCTCTAGACTCAAGTAACCCAACCTCTTCCCTTTGCTTTTCAGTTCCATGAATGAAATTACCTTCTTGCAATTAGTATTTTATGGTTACTAACCAGTTACTAGCACGCCTCCCTTAACTTGCTATGTTCTCTAGTAGCTTCTTACCCAATTCTTTATATTTAATTCTATCCCCCTAAAATCACTGATTTTTTGTCACTTAATTCTGTTACAGAATTGGTATAATGAAAAAAGTAGGGATGCAGAAACATCAAATTTTGTTTGTTTGCTTGAGTTTTTCTTTATCATTGCCCTTAACCATCTTAGAAAATTACTGAAATTTAATGCAAATTTCTAACAAACTAAGAAAATACAGTTGTCTCTAAATTGCTGGGTTTCTTTGGTTACAAAATGAGATTAAAAAAGATACTTTCAATTTTAGGTAGGTCTTGGTAGACAAGCATTTTTCTGAAAACAACAGCAATGCAACGCGAAACACATTTCTTTTTTTCCCTTTTTTTTGTCTTTTTGCCTTTTCTAGGGCCGCACTCGCGGCATATGGAGGTTCCCTGGCTAAGGGTCTAATCGGAGCTATAGCCACCAGCTGACGCCACAGCAATGCAGGATCCGAGCTGCGTCTGCAACCTACACCACAGCTCATGGCAACGCCGGATCCTTAACCCACTGAGTGAGGCCAGATATCGAACCCAAAACCTCATGGTTCCTAGTCGGATTCATTAACCACTGAGCCACGACAGGAACTCCTGAAATACATTTCTTAAAGTTATATTTTAAAAATATCAGAGAACTATAGAGGCAATGAAGATTAGAAGACTTAAAGGTTACAATGAAGGGAAAACAATTTGAATTATCAGTACTTTCCCCTCCCTGGAATAAAAATGTTTGTTCCCTTAACATGATGATTCTGAATATAAATTAATGATCAAGCTTGGCCTGCCCAGTTAGATTTATTTTTTTATTGAAGAAAGAGAAACCTGAAAAACTCTTAGTGTGTAGAACAGACCAGATTGATAAATTAGGCACTTAAGCTCATCATATTCAAAACTCAGTTTTTCCCACTCCACTTTTTCTGAGTTAAGGTCCATTTGCTGGGAAATAGGCTGAAGTCTTTTTTTGTGTGTCTTTTTTTAGGGCAGCACCCACAGCATATGGAAGCTGCCAGGTTAGGGGTCAAATCAGAGCTGCAGCTGCTGGCCTATGACACAGACACAGCCACACCAGAACCAAGCCATGTCTGTGACTATGCCATAGCTCATGCAACACAGGATCCTTAACCTGCACCCTCATGGATACTAGTCAGGTTTGTTACCCTGAGCCACAACAGGAAATCCAAGGTTGAAGTCTTAAAAGACAGAGATATGTACAATCTACTGTAGTTAGGAAAAAAATAGCTAGGAGAAGGGAGTTTGCCTCAAGGACATGTAAGGCCTTCCATTTAAAATATTTGCCTGATTTTGAAAAAGTTTGGAATACAGCCTAGAGAATTTCTGAAGATTCAACTATCAGAACACAGTGACACATTGCTTTCAAAGCTGGGAAAATAGAGTCACATGGGCTCCTGGTAGAAAGTCCAGTAAGGCATAAGTGACTTATTATAATGATACTATTTCTGACCAAACTTAATTCTTTATTGTATTAAAGTTATTAGTCACTCAGCCAGTTTTCCAAAAAGAGGAAAGAAACTTCTCAAGTTGAAGGTAATTCTACCCTAAACTTTTATGGTTCCTTATATAGAACATTTAGCATACAATAAAACACTATCACACATATCAAAAAGAAGAAATTATGGCCAACAATAAAGGGAAAACAACAACAATAAAGATAGTAAAAAAGATAGAAGCCAGCTAAAAGAGGATCCAAAGAGTGGAAAAGATGATAATGAACAACAACAAAAAAATCCCTGACTATTATAGTAGCTGGAAGAAAAATGAACAGACCATATGAAAGAAGGTAGATTCATTACATCAGAAAATTGGCATCTATGAAAACTTGTCAAATACATATTCTAGAGCAGAAAAATAAAATACCTAAATTCAGAAAATCAGTGAACAGTTTGAATTATAGACTGCATTGTATAATTAACTAAATTAATTAACTATATACGTTAGTAAAAAAAAGTCAATGACTAACACATATAGTGAAAAAAACATTAAAATAGAGAAATGACATGTGAATCATAATAAATCTGAAACCACTAAAATAGAGTACCATTTAAGGAGAAAGATAATTGAAGTAATGAAAAATATATAATGGCTGAGAATTTCCCCAAAGTATCCTACCGCTTCAAGAAAATCAGTGAATTTCAAGGAGAATAAACACACAGAAATATACACTTAACCATATCATAGTAAAACCGTTGAGGAGAAACCAGAGACACTGAGGAATCTTTAGAGTAGCCAGAGATAAAGTATCCATATCTTAAAAGAAATGACAATAAAAAGATAGTTGACTTCAATAAAATGAGTGAATGCAGAAGACACTGAAATAACATATTTACTCAATAAACTGTAGTTGCCAAACTAGAATTTTTTTAGTCTGTGAAAATAGCATACAATAATGAAGGAGAACAAAACTTACCTTCAGCAAACAAATCATTGCCAGCAGGCCAGCACTCAAAGAAATACCAACATTTCTTTTTCAGTCAAGAGAAACATGATACTAGAAACATGAATGTTCAGTTGGGTGTGAAGTACACAAGAAACAGTATGTGGGTAAAATAAATTAATGACAAATAATAATATGGATTGTAAATACATGCAGAACAAAATGCAAATGTTTGTCACAAAAACTGGGAGGTATGCAAATAGACATAACAGGTCTGAACTTTTAGCAGTATTGGGAAGAGTTAAGCTATTGATATGGATTATATCATATGATGTTGCAGTGCATGTTGCAATCTCTAATGTAACCATCGAAATAATAAGATTATGTATATATAAGAAATTTATTGAAGGAACAAAAGGAATTATAAATGATATTTGTTTCTACAAATATAGGCAAATGAGAAAACAAGCGTAATGCAGACATACAAAAATGTTTTTAAATTCTGGTATTTATAAGATCTATGTAAAACAGATTACACTAACGAAGTAGAAGACTGACACATTTCAGGGTGAATAAATTATAAAATCTAGCATTATTCAGTTGTTTAATAGGAACAATTTAAAAGTAAAGACAAAGAGAGTATAAAAACTTAAAACATTTTTTTCATACACATATTAACCAAACTGAGTTAGTGTAATCCTTTAAATATCTGATGACAAAGACTTTAAGGCACAAAGGAAGAATATTTTGTAATAATAAAAGGCAAATCATTATGAAGACATGACAATCTTAAATATGTATGTACCAACTAATATATTTTCAAATATAGAGGGGAAAAAATATAGAAACAGACAAATCTGCAATCATAAGGAGGGACACTTTTAGTCCACTTCTCTCAATAGTAACAGAAAGAGTAGATAATAAATCTTGTAAGATGAGATTTTCAATATATAATTAATGAACAGTATAATAGACATATAAAGAGAAGGAATAAACCCAAAAGTCGCTAAATTCACTCTGGTTCATCTGCATGTAGACTATTAGCAAGGTCTACCTGATTATAGTCCAAAGAGAAAGCCCCGAAAAATTTCACATGGTTTTAATTAAGAAGAGTATTTTCACTAAACCTTACAATAATTAACCTAGAAGTTAACAGTGTTAAAGATAACTAGAGGAGTTCCCGTCATGGCGCAGTGGTTAACGAATCCAACTAGGAACCATGAGGTTGTGGGTTCGATCCCTGCCCTTGCTCAGTGGGTTAACGATCCGGCATTGCCGTGAGCTGTGGTGTAGGTTGCAGACGCGGCTCGGATCCTGCGTTGCTGTGGCTGCGGCGCAGGCCAGTGGCCACAGCTCCAATTAGACCCCTAGCCTGGGAACCTCCACATGCCGCGGGTGCGGCCATAAAATGACAAAAGGCAAAAAATAAATAAATAAAAAGATAACTAGAAAAACTGCAATTGCCTGATACAGTCCTGAGTGATTCTACATCTGACACCAACTAAGATTCTGTACCCAACTTCAATGTGTGTCTGTGTTCCTCACACCACCAAGCATTTCTACACTAGCTGGATGTTCTAAGATTCAACTCAATTCTAATACTACCTGGAGATAGTGCCAGATCCCAGAGGTTAAAGGCTCAGTCCTAAATGACTGCTCCCTCATCCTTCTGATACCAATCATAAGTCCAGGTTGTCTACTGATGTGCTTCTGACCAACCAGCTATAGATTGGAGGTTCCAATGGCACCTCACTGTGGGTTCAATTAATTGGTCAGAACAACTCACAGAAATCAGATTAACATTTTACTCACTAAATTACCAGCTTATTATAAAAGAAATATAACTCAACCACAGTGAGATGGAAGAAATGCACAAGGCAAGATATGTGGGAAGGGTGTGGAATTTCCATGCCCTCTCCACGTGCTCCTCTCCCTGAATTTCGACATGTTCACCAACCCAGAAGCTCGTCAAACTTCACCACTTTGGAGTTTCACTATTTAGACATAATTCATTAAATTATTAGCCCGTGGTTACTGAACTCAATCTCCAGTCCCTCTTCCCTCCACAGAGGTAGAAGACAATGGAGATGGAAAGTTTCTACCCTCTAATCACATGGTTTCCTTCACTGGTAGTCAGCATCCTTCCCTAGGTGGTTTCTCCTACAATCTGCTGTCTACAAGAGACTCACCTTAGGGCAAAGGACACACATAGATTGAAAGTGAGGGGATGGAAAAAGATATTTCATGCCAATGGACAATACAGGAAAGCAGGAATTGCAATCCTCATATCAAACAAAATAGACTTTAAAATGAAGGCCATAAAGAAAGACAAAGAAGGACACTATTTAATGGTAAAAGGATCCATTCAAGAAAAGGATATTACAATCATCAATATATATATGCCCCTAATATAGGAGCACCTAAATACCTACAACAAGTACTATCAGACATAAAAGGAGAAACAGATGGGAATACAATCACAGTAAGAGACTTTAACACTCCACGCATGTCAATGCAAATCAGTAAGGCAACAGAGATCCTAAATAGAAAAATTAGACCTAACTGACATTTTCAGGACATTATATCCAAAAAAATCAGAATATACATTCTTCTCAAGTGTACATGGAACATTCTCAAGAATAGATCACATACTGGGGCACAGAGCTAACCTCAACAAATTTAAGAGTACAGAAATTATTTCAAGTATCTTCCCTGACCACAAAGGCATGAAACTAGAAATCAACCACAGGAGAGGAAATGAGAAAAAAAACACTACATGGAGACTAAACAACATGCTACTAAAAAACGAATGGGTCAATGACAAAATGAAGAAGGAAATTAAAAATTACCTCAAGACAAATGATAATGAAGACACAACCACTTAAAATCTATGGGATGCCACAAAAGCAGTGCTCCAAGGGAAGTTCAAAGTAATACAGGCCTTCCTCAAAAAAGAAGAAAAACCTCAAATCAAACCACCCACCACCTAAATGAATTAGAAAAGGAAGAACAAACGAAACCTAAAGTCATCAGAAGGAAGGAAATCATAAAGATCAGAAAGGAAATCAATAAAATAGAGATTCAAAAAACAATAGAAAAAAAATCAATAAAACCAAGAGCTGGTTCTTTGAAAAGGTAAACAAAATTGACAAACCTCTGGCCAGACTCACTGAGAAGAGGAGAGAAAAAAACCCAAATAAACAAAATAAGAAATGAAAAAGGAGAAATCACAATGGATACTGCAGAAGTAAAATAAATAAATAAATAAATAAGAGAACACTATGAACTACTGTATGCCAAAAAATTTGACAACCCGGAAGAAATGGACAACTTTCTAGTGACATACACCCTGCCAAAACTGAATCAAGAAGAAATAAATCAACTGAATAGACCAATCATTAGAAATGAAGTTGAATATGTCATAAAAATACTCCCTACAAATAAAAATCCAGGAGGAAATGGCTTCACAGGCAAATTCTACCAAACATACAAAGAGAAACTTAGAGCCATCCTCCTTAAACTTTTCCAAAAGGTTAAAGAACAAGGAACACTTCCAAAGACATTCTATGATGCCACCATCACCCAAATACCAAAACCAAACAAAGATGCCACCAAAAACGAAAACTACAGGCCAATATCTTTGATGAATACAGACACAAAAATTCTCAACATAATCTTAGCCAACTGAATCCAACAACATATAAAAACGATCATTCACCACGATCAAATAGGATTCATCCCAGGTGTACAAGGATGGTTCAACATATGCAAATCAATCGTCACACACCACATTAAAAAAGAAATTCAAAAACCACATGATCATCTCAATAGATGCAGAAAAAGCATTTGACAAAAGTCCAACATCCAGTCATGATCAAAACTCTTACTATAGTGGGTATAAAGGGAACATACCTTAACATAATAAAAGCCATTAATGAGAAACCCACAGCAAATATAATCCTCAAAGGAGAAAAGCCGAAGGCCTTCCCACTAAAATCTGGAACAAGACAAGGATGCCCACTCTCACCACTGTTATTCAACATAGTATTGAAAGTCCTAGCCACAGGATTCAGACAAACAAAAGAAATAAAATGTATCCAAATTGGAAGAGAAGAGGTAAAATTGTCACTGTATGAAGATGACATGATACCATATATAGAAAACCCTAAGGACTCAACCCAAAAACTACTTGAACTGATCAACAAATTCAGCAAAGTGGCAGGATATAAGATTAACATTCAGAAATCAGTCACATTTATGTATACCAACAATGAAATATTAGAAAAGGAATACAAAAATACAATACCTCTTAAAATTGCACCCAAAAAGGTCAAATACCTGGGAATAAACCCAACCAAGAAGGTCAAAGACTTATATGCTGAGAACTATAAAACATTAATCAAGGAAATTAAAGAGGATTCAAAGAAATGGAAAGATATTCCCTGTTCCTGGGTTGGAAAAATTAATATCATAAAAATGGCCATACTACCCAAAGAAATCTACAGATTCAATGCAATCCCTGTCAAATTATCCAACATTTTTCACAGAACTAGAACAAATAATCCAGAAATTTATATGGAACCACAAAAGACCCAGAATTGCCAAAGAAATCCTGAGGAACAAAGCCAAGCAGGAGGCGTAACTCTCCCAGACTTCAGGCAATATTACAAAGCCATAGTAATCAAGACAGTGTGGTACTGGTACCAAAACAGACATACAGACCAATGGAACAGAATAGAGAACCCAGAAATAAAACCAGACACCTATGGTCAATTAATCATCCACCAAGGAGGCAAGAATATAAAATGGGAAAAAGACCGTCTTTTCAATAGGTGGGGCTGGGAAAACTGCACAGCTGCATGTAAATCAGGGAAACTGGAATACACCCTCACACCATGCACAAAAACTCAAAATGGCTTAAAGACTTAAATGTAAGACAGGACACCATCAAACTCTTAGAAGAGAACAGAGGCAAAACATTCTCTGACATCAGCCTTACAAATGTTTTCTCAGGTCAGTTTCCCAAGGCAACAGAAATAAAAGCAAAAATAAACAAGTGGGACCTAATCAAACATACAAGCTTTTGCACAGCAAAGGAAACCATAAAAAAAAAAAAAAAGACAACTAACAGAATGGGAGAAGGTAGTTTCAAATAATGCAACAGACAAGGGCTTAATCTCTAAAACATACAAACAACTTACACAACTCAACAGCAAAAAAAAGCCAACAACCCAACTGAAAAATGGGCAAAAGACCTGAACAGACATTTCTCCAAAGAAGATATACAGATGGCTAACAAGCACATGAAAAAAATGTTCAATATCACTGATTATTAGAGAAATACAAATGAAAACTCCCTTGAGGTACCACCCACCTCACACTGGTCAGAATAGCCATCATTAATAAGTTCACAAACAACAAATTCTAGAGAGGGTGTGGAAAAAAATGAACCATCCTGCACTGTTGGTGGGAATGTAAATTGGTACACCACTATGGAAAACAGTATGGAGGTACCTTAAAAAACTATACATAGAACTACCATATGACCCAGCAATCACTCTTGGGCATATATCCAGACAAAACTTTCCTTGAAAAAGACACATGCACCTGTATGTTTGTTGCAGCACTACTCACAATAGCCAAAACACGGAAACAATCTAAATGTCCATCAACAGATGATTGGATTAAGAAGATGTGGTATATATACACAATGGAATACTACCCAGCCATAAAAAAGAACAAAAAATGTCATTTGGAGCAATATGGATGGAATTAGAGACTCTCACAGAAAAGTAAGTCAGAAAGAGAAAGACAAATACCATATCATACCACTTATATCTGGAATCTAATATATGGCACAAATGAACCTTTCCACAGAAAATTATGGACATGGAGAACAGATTTGTTGTTGCTGAGGGGAAGGGAGTGGGATGGATTGAGAATTTGGGGTTAATAGATGCAAACTATGGCCTTCAGAATGGATAAGCAATGAGATCCTGCTGTATAGCACTGGGAACTATGTCTAGTCACATATGATGGAGCATGATAACGTGAGAAAAAAGAATTGTATCCATGTACGTGTAACTGGGTCACCTCGCTGTACAGCAGAAAATTGACAGTACAGTGTAAAACAGCTATAATGGGAAAAATTAAAATCACTATAAGTGAAAAAAAAACTAAAAGTCACCTCATTAACATAACAAAGGACAACTTTATTGCTCTCATCACTTCCAAAATTCCAAGGGTTTTAGCAGCTCTGACTGAAACAAGGATGAGCTAAAATATATATGTCTTATTATAAATCACAATATCACAACTGGAAATAAATATACATATATATATTTCTAAATCTATAGATCAAGGAGGAATCAAAATAGAAATTAAGAAATAATTCCAATTGAAATACAAGTAACTACAATACATGTAAATTATACAGTATTCATCTAAAACAATTTTAAGGAAAGTGTATACTCTTATATACCTATGTCAAAAAAAAGGAAAAGACTTAAGATGCATTTATTAACTTTACATGCATGAAATTAGGAAAATAGCAAAACATTAGATAGAAGGCAATTAAAAAGTCATAATAAAACTAAGAGAAGGAATCAATGAAATTAAATGCACACACAGAAAATCAGCAAACAAAAAGTTTGATTCATTGAATGAACTTTTAAAATATCATGATTCAAACTTCCTGTTGTAGCTCAAGAGGATTGGCCACATCTCTGGAATGCTAGGATGCAGGTTTGATCCCCAGCTTGGCACAGTGGGTTAAGAGTCCAGTGTTGCCACAGTTGCCACATAGGTCACAACTAAGGCTCAGATCTGATCCCTGGCCTGGGAACTCCATATGCTGCAGGGTGGCCAAAAAAAAAAAAAAAAAAAAAAAAAAAAATATATATATATATATATATATATATATATATATATATATATATATATATATAGAGAGAGAGAGAGAGAGAGAGAGAGAGAGAGAGAGGGAGAGAGAGAGAGAGAGAGAGAAATAAAATAAATAAAATATCACGACTTATAAAGAAAATAAAAGAGAAGACACAAATTACCATGAGCATAAACAGAAAGGGAGCATCACAAATGGGCCTGTATAATGAAAAAATTTTGCCAGTAAATTTGACAATTTGAATAAACAAACAAGTTTACTGAACAAGTCAAATTATCAAACCAACATTAGAAATAAATATATTACGGAGATTGAATCAGTTTTGCAAAGAATTGGCCAGTCCCATATAACTTTTTCAGTAAAATTTCCAAAAACATAAGAAATACCTACCATTATTTTCACAAGAACTTTAAAAAAAAAGGAATAGCTCAAAACTCTATGGGTCTTGGGGTAATTTAATTCTCAAACTTGACAGGGGCACTACACCTCCAAAATTTTCAAATCAATTTATTTTATGAGAGTAGATATAGTAAGAATAAATAAATAAATAAACAAACATAAACCTCAATTAAATCGAGTTGAGAGATCAGAAAGAAGAGCTCTCATATCTTGAATGACAGCAGAATCCAACAGGAAGAAAAGAGGCCTTTCTTCTTTTCTGGCAGCAGTTCAGCCAGTGAAAAGCCATGGACTCTGTTTAGTATCACAAACTACCTCAAACTTCCTTTTCCTATCTACAAAAGAGTTCTTTCCTGTTGTGTAGGAGCTTGCACATGGTTCACCATGTTTGCAGACTCTCAGTTGCATTTCTTTGCTGAACTCAAACTCAATTTAGCTAGAGAAATAATTGGCAGTCTATGTGTTCCAGGTCAACAATACAATATTGTTAAAATATTTATAAAGAAAATAAATTTTAGCATGTCTCATAAATAATAATGCATCCTCATGATCAAATGGCTTATATTTTAGGTTTTTCTAGTTAGCAGAAGAATAATCTCTATAATTTACATTAACAGAGTACCTGAGACGATTATATCTCAATAGATGCAAAAATTATTTCACCCAAGTCTGCATTTATTAATAAAATTTCTTGGTCTACATAGAATAGAGCGGGATTTTCTTAATATAATTAAGTTTGCTTAGAAAAAAAAATGATTTAAAAGGCCCTGCAGGAAACATCACACACAACAGTGAACTATATGAGACTTTCTAAAGATATTGATGAAAAGACAAAAATAGCACCCTATCACTACTTCTTAGAAACGTGCTGCTGGATGTGCTAAACAGAATAAAATGAGAAATAAAAGCAATAAGTGGTATTAGAATAAGGATGGAGGAAATAAAACTGTTGTTATTTACATGTGGTATTATACCTAGAAAATATTAATTATTAGAATAATTAAGTTAATGGAGCAAGGTTGCTGATTACATAGTCAGTATTCCATGCTCATTTTCTAACTACCAGTAATAAGCAGATAAAATAAAATTAAAAATTCATTTCATTTATATCAGTTTTAAACATAACATTTCACAATATATGAATCATTGTTATGCACCTGAAACTAATGTATCATATATCAAGTATATACCTTTTTTATAAAGAAACCTGCTCAGAATTTGCCAACAGTATAAAGCAGGTGGGAAAGACTTGGGTCGGCAAGGATCCCAATCACAAAAGAAAATGGCTTAGGTCTATATTCCACTCCTAAGACTGCTAAGAAATCAGTATCAGAGGAAATACGTTTGGTAAGTAGAGATAATTCACTAAGTCTTGATCTTTCTCATGGTGCTTGGATTCCTGGGCCCTGGTGAAAATGAATCCAAGGTCAAACCAAAATGTTCTGAAACTAGCCCATCTTCTAATTCAAACACTGACTCACCCCCCTCTAATTCAAACACTGACAAGATCAGAGAGTTCAGTTCTTTGCAAGAGGTCAGGGGTTGTGCTATCTATAGGTAAATTCAATCTCCATATAGCTTTAGCCCAACACCAGTTCAAGATGTGAAGGATTCTGAATGCTCAGTGCCTCACTTGCTTCCATTGCTCTTTTTTCCACAATGTCCAGAATAAAATAAAATGTTATGAAACATATCAATTCCTTCTGCCTCCTGACCTTCAGCGCATCCCTGTGTGGCCTCCTGTGGCATGGAATGTCTCTTCCTATTGGGAATCTTTCTTAACTAGAGTAGCAGCCAACATAGTGGAGTAGGAAGACCCTGAACTCACCTCCTCCTATGGACATATCAAAATTACAAATATTTTCAGAGTAACAGTTGATGAGAAACACCAGAAGACTAGCAGAAGAGATCTTCTACAAGTAAAAATACAAAGAAGGATCCACAATGAGACAGGTAAGAGGGTCAGAGACACTGTATAATCAGAAGATCCATGCATACCCCTGGGTAAGCAACCCATAAATGGGAGGATAATTACAATTGCCAAGTTCTTTCCAAGAAGCAAAGGTCTAAGCTCCCCATCAGGCTCCCCAGCCCAGGGTACCTGCACTGGGAAGATGAGCCTCCAGAATGTTTGGCTTTAAAGGCCAGTGAGGCTTACATTTAGGAGAGTAAGATGACTATGGGAAACAGACTGCTTTCTTAAAGAGTATACACAAAATCTCACATGCTCCAAAATCCAGGGAATAAGTAATAATTTGAAAGGAGTCTGGGTCAGACCCACTTGCTAATCTTGGAGAACCTCTTGGAAGGCAGAAGGTAACTGGGATTCACCCTGGGGATACAGACTTTAGTAGTAGCCATTTTTAGTTCATCCTACCACAAGAACAGTGGTATTAGCAAGTAACATTATGGAATCCTCTCTCTAGCTTATTAGAAATTGACCCCACCCACCACCAGACCAACAGCATTTCCAGGAACCCCTGGCACTACAGCCATAGAACACAGGACCCAGCTTTACCCACCAGAGGGCCAGGACTAACACTAGGGCCCAGGCTTAACTACCAATGAGTCAGCAGCATCCCCTGGACCCCCTGGGCCTTGACCCCACCCACCAGTAGGATAGCACAAACCAGAAGGCAGATACCAGCTCTAGACTACCATAGCCCTGTAACTAATGGCCTATCCAACAGCAAACTGGCACCACCCCAGGATGCCTTGGGGCGTGATCCCACACACCAACAGATTGACACTAGCTCTGGGACACCTTGGAACCCTCAGCCAGTCACCTCATGATCTGCCCCACCTAGCAGCAGGCTGACATAGCTCTAGGACCCCTGGCCTTGTAGCCAGCCATCCCTGTATTTGGATCTATCCAGAAGTGGGACCACATTACGCATTGGACTCCTGGGGCTCTATAGCCAGGGACTTCATGACCTGGCCCTGTTATATTTACTCTTGTTTCTAGGAATAATTGTTCCTAGGAAAAATGTGTCAGACTTGCTAAGAGCTAACATTAGGCAGCATTAACTGCAGGCCAAAAAGAGAGTTCAATCTACCATGCATGGCCCAACTGAATCCAGGTCTCCTCAAAAGTAAAGTATATTTTTTAAATCAATAATATCATGAGTTCCTGTCGTGGCTCAGTGGTTAACAAATCCGACTAGGAACCATGAGGTTGCGGGTTCAATCCCTGGTCTCGCTCAGTGGGTTAAGGATCCGGCGTTGCATGAGCTGTGGAGTAGGTTGCAGATGCGACTTGGATCCTGCATTGCTATGGCTGTGGTGCAGGCCAGTGGCTACAGCTCCGATTAGACCCCTAGCCTGGGACCCTCCATATGCTGCCCCAAGTGCGGCCCTAGAAAAAGGCAAAAAGAATAAAATAAAATCAATAATATCAGTGCCATTTTTGAGTACCTACTATACACCAGGCACTCTATAACATCTCTATTTATAATCACAAGAGCCTTGTGAAGTAGGAATAGTATCTGGCATACTGGCACTATTCAATAAATACCACCTAGTAAGTTTAAAAAAAAAAAAAAAGAGTGCTGTCAGCAGAGAAGGGTGTCTAATTAGGAAAATTCAGGACTTCCAGCATGAATAAATCAAACACAGGAGGAACATAATCCAGCAAAAGATCAACAAACAGATACTGTGGTCTGGCTCTGGTGGGCACCGTTTTTTAATTTTACCATCTGCCTTGTTAGCACTGCTCAGCCCACCCTAGTGTTCCCCTGCAAACTTGCCTGCCCTAACCAGCACCTCTTCAAAGCAGCCACTACCTTGATACATCCAATGACCAAAGTGGCTCCTGTCCACCACATAGGGTGGGTGGGCATAACTGAAACAGGCGACCAAAGAAACTTGCTCTGCCACACACATCCAAAGAAACTTGCTCTGCCACACACAGAAATCATCCTAGGTCGGTCGAATGCCCCTCCAAAACAGCGTTACCCTGCCACACCTGGAGGTAACCTTGCCTGGGACCAAGTTCCCCTAAAGTGGTTCCCACCCCAACCAGGACATCCAAATAAAAAATACCTTGAGACAAATGGAAATGGAAACCTAAACTTCCAAAATCTATGGGACACAGCAAAAGTAGTTCTAAGAGGAAAGTTTATATAGCAATACAAACCTACCTCAAAAAATAAGAAAAATCTCAAGTAAACAATCTAAAAGTATTAGAAAAAGAAAAACAAAGCCCAAAGTTAGTAGAAGCAAGGAAATAGTAAATACTAGAGCAGAAATAAAAGAAATAGATATGTAAAAAATAGACAATATAAGAACTAAGAACTGTTCTTTGTTTATCTGAAAAGACAAACAAATTCACAAATCTGTAGCCAGACTCAACAAGAAAAAAGAGAAAGGGCTCAAATAAATAAAATCAGAAATGAAAGAAGAAATGTTACAACTGACACCACAGAAATATAAAGAATCATGAGACTGATGAGACTGCTGTAAACAATTATGTAACAACAAATTGTAGAGCCTAGAGGAAATGGGCAAATTCCTAGAAACATACAAAATTCCAAAACTGAATCAGTAAGAAATAGAAAATCTGGATAGGCCAAATAATAGTAACAAAAATGAATCAATAATCCAAACAATTACAACAGACAAAAGTCCAGGACCAGTTAACTTCACAGGTGAATTTGACCAAACATTTTAACAAGAGTTAACCTATATTTCTTAAACTATTCCCAAAAATTGAGGAGAAAGAAAAACTGTCAAGCTAAAGCCAGCATTATTCTGATACCAAAACCAAAGACAGTACCATATATCTCCAATATCTTTGATGACACTGATGCAAAATTACTCAACCAAATATTAGCAAACAAAATTCAACAATTCACTGAAGGAATTGTAAAGTGGAATTTATTCCAAGGATGTATATATGGTTCAACATCTGCAAATCAATCGATGTGACACACCAGCTTAAAAGAAAGGTTAAAACATACATTAATCTTAATAGATTCAGAAAAAGCATCTGATAAAATTTGGTACCAATTTATGATAAAAACTCTCAACAAGTGAGAAGAGAAGGAACATACCTCAACATATTAAAGGCCATTTATGACAAAGAATAGCTAACATCATACTCAACAATGAAAAGCTAAAAACTTTTTCTCTAAGATCTGGAACAAGACAAGGACACTCACTCTCACTTCTTTAATTCAACACAGTATTGGAAGTTCTATCTAGAGAAACTAGGCAAGACAAAGAAAAGACATCCAACTTAGAGAGGAAGAAGTGAAACTGTCACTCTTTCTAAATAACATGATACTGCACATAGGAAACCTTAAAGATTCCACCAAAAAATATTAGAACTAATAAATGAGTTCAGTAAATTTGCAGAATATGAAATTAAGGTAGAGAAATATGTTGCATTTCTATACACTAATAATGAATTACCAGAAGGTGAATTTAAGAAAACAATCCCATTTACAATCACATCAAAATGAATAAAATACAGGAGTGATGTCAGTATCTCGGTGGCATGAGATGTTCCCTTTGTCTCTGCCCTCCTATCTACAGAAAAACAGTAAAACATCCATAAGTCAACAAAAGGTACCTCTGCCCAACACACTAGTTTATGAGAAAATCCTGCACACCTGTATATCTAAAGGTGAGTGGACTGGACCACATAGAGAAGGCAGAACCATAGAACAATAGAGTCAGTGCCTGTAATCCCAGATGCCAGCCAAGGAGTGGCTGAGCCTACAGCCCCACAGAGCTGAATAGCTTTAGGGGAGGCGGCACACACCACACTGACCTTAGAGCCACAGTGGTCCTACAGCCAGAGGGAACTTGACACTAGTTGCAGTGGGGTCTGTGACTTTGTTCCTCCAGCTGTGGAGGTGCAGGTGCCTCTACCCCCTCCTGCTTACGATGGAAGAGCCTGTGAACCTGACAACCCTGTTCATGACCAAGATACCCACAACACTGTCTGCCTCACTCTCTCTTTCTCCCCTTTCAGTGGCAGGGCCAGTGATCAAGGAGACCCCAGACAAGGTGAAACACCCACCATCTTGGTGCCCCAGGCAGTGACACCAGTGACAGCAGTAGCAGTGAGGCACCAATGACCCCTTGGTGGCACAAGTGGCAACAAAGAGGGAAAGGGGCAACATGTCTGACAGAGGTGGTAGAGGATAAAAAAATGCCAATTCTAAAGTAAAACCAGAGGCAGCACATGTAATAGAAAATAAAAGCTTGTGCTATAGCACCACCTACTGGAAAACAGAAAAGGCACCCTATTACTAATCTGTTGAATCAGTATCATCAAGTTTAAAAAAAAAAAAAAGCACATTTATATAAAGAACACTGTTCACAGAGTTCCTGTTGTAACAAACCCAACTAGTATCCACGAGGACTCGGGTTCGATCCCTGCCCTCACTCACTGGGTTAAGAATCCAGCATTGCCATGAGCTGTGATTAAGTTGCAGATGTGGCTCAGATATTGCATAGCTGTGGCTGTGGCGTAGGCCCGTGGCTGCAGCTCCAATTCAACTGTTGGCCTGGGAACTTACATATGCCACAGATACAGCCCTAAAAAGACAGAGAGAGAGAGAGAGAGAACGGAAGTGAGGAAGGGAGGACGAGAGAAAGAAAGAACATTGTTCACTATTTTAAGTGGTGGCAGAAGAACAACTCATCAAACACTAGACCTGCCCTACAGGGATAAATAACTGTTGAAAGGAGCTCTTCTAACTGAAATGAAAAGGCAAAAGTACACAAAACTTTGAGTAAGGTGACAGAATTAGAAAATCACAACCCTGTTATCAGAATAGGTTATTACACATTTTTAGCAAGGATAAGGGCTATAGACAATAAAAGTAACTATAGCTGTTTCAATTTGGTAACAAACAATATAAAAAGGGATAATTTGAGACAACAAAAATACAAAAGGTGAAGTCAAAAAGGATGGGACACCTATAGGCAAACAAGGATAAAATGCTCTCATAGCAGAAGGACAATTTTATCTACAAAATGTTCTGGTTTTTTTTTTTTTTTTTTTTTTTTTGCTTTTTAGGGCCACACAGGCAGCACATGGAGGTTTCCAGGCTAGGGGCCTAGTCAGAGCTACAGCTGCTGGCCTACATCAAAGCCACAGCAACACCAGATCTGAGCTGCATATGCAACCTACACCACAACTCATGCCAACTCCTGATCCTTAACCCACAGAGTGAGGCCAGGGGTCTAACCCACAACCTCATGGCTCCTAGTCGGATTTGTTTCTGCTGTGCCAAGCTGGGAACTCCTCAGAATGTTTTGTACAAATTTCATGGTAGCCATAAAATATAAATCTAGAGTAGAAACACAAAATGTAAAAAAAAAAAAAAAAAAAAAAAAAAAACAAAAAAAAAAAAAAAAAAAAAAAAAAAAAAAAAAAAAAAAAAAAAAAAAAAAAAAAAAAAAAAAAAAAAAAAAAAAAAAAAAAAAAAAAAAAAAAAAAGACAACACTGAAAAAACATGATAGAAAAGCACCAAACTAAAATGCTAAACAGAAACACAAGAGAAAAAAATGGAAATATAGACAACCAGAAAACAAAAGCTAAATTGGCAGTTCTAAACTTTCATTTATCAACTGAACTGAAATCACCAATCGAAAGACAAGAGTGGCTGAAAAACAAGACACAACTATATGCTACCTGGAGGATAATTTCAGCTCTAAAGAAACCATAGGCTCAAACTGAACAGGTGGAAGGCAATACTCCAAGCAAATGGCAGCCAAAAAAAAAAAAGTGACTATAGCCATACTCATATCTGACAAAATAGATTTCAAGCCAATAAAGGTAACAAGAGATAAAGATGGACATGATATAAAGATAAAGGAGAAAATTCACCAAAAAGACATAAAAGTTATTAACATATGTGCACTTAACATAGAAGCTACAAAATACATGAAGCAATTATTAACATAAAGGGGAAGACCTAGAGGGAAAAGCTGACAGCATCACAATAACAGTAGGGCATTTTAATACCCCAATTACAACAATGGATAGAACTTCCAGGCAGAAAGTCAACAAGAAAACAGCAGCCTTAAATGAAAAGTTAGCCACAGATGCACATAAAGATTTCCACTAAACATTCCACCCAAATGCAATAGAATACATATTCTTCTCAAGTGCACATAGAACTTTCTCAAGGATAGACCATATATTGGGACACAAAACAAGTTTTGATAAATTTTAAAAGACTGAAATCATATCAAGCATATTTTCCAATCACAATGAAATCAACTTCAAGAACAAAGCTAGAAAAATCACAAATATATAGATGCTGAACAACATGCTACTGAACAACTATTGGGTCAATGAAGAAATCAAAACAGAAAAATTTTAAATACCTGAAGACAAATGAAAATAAAAAATTCAATATAGCAAAATCCATGGGATAAAAAAAGCAGTACTGAAATAGAAGTTTATAGCAAAAAAATCAAGAAACAAGAAAAATCTCAAATAAGCAAGCCAAAGTTAAACCTAAAGAAACTAGAAAAAGAATAAATGAAATCCAAAGTTAGTGGAATAATAAAGTTCAGAGTGAAAACAAATTAAATGGACACTAAAAAGACAATAGGAAAGATCAATGAAACTAAGCTGATTCATTGAAAAGATAAACAAAATTGACAAAACTTTGGCTACTCACAGAAAAAAAGAGAGAAGGCTCTGATAAGTTGAATCAGAAAAAAAAAGAAAAATAACAACAGATTCCACAATATGAAGGATTATAAAAGAAGATTAAGAACAGCTATAAGCCAACAGATTGAACCTAGAAGACATGAAAAAATTCTTAGTATCATGAAACCTTCCAAGGCTGAATCATAAAGAGATAGAAAATCTAGGAAGTGACCTAGTGGATTAAGGCTCTGGCATTTTCACTGCTGTGGCTCAGGTCACTGCTATGGCACAGGTTTGATCCCTGGCCTGGGAACTTCCATATGCAGCAGATGTGGCAAAACAAAACAAAACATGAAATAAACATTGCAACACTCATTTAAAAAGGGGGGGGGGAGAGAGGGAATCTATAGACTGATACTAGTAAGGAATCTGAAATATAGTAATACATAAAAAAAAAAAAAAATCTAGGACCAGAGAGCTTCACCGATGAATTCTACCAAACACTTACAGAAGATTTAATACCTATTCTTTTCAAACTCTTCCAAAAAATTATAGAGGAAGGAATACTTCCTAATTCATTTTACAAGGCTAACATTATCCTCATAGCAAAACCAGACAAGGACAATACAAAACAAAAGAATTACAAGCCATAACTGATGAACAGATGCAAATGTCCATAAGAAAATATCAGCCATCCAAATACAATACAGGAAAAGGATCATACATTATGATCAAGAGGTATTTTTTCCAGGGATGCAAGAACAACCCAACATCCACAAAACAATCAACATAATATACCACATAACAAAATGAAAGATATATATGATATGATCATCTCAATGGTTGAAGAAAAAAATCTGACAAGATCCAACCCCATTTATTATTTTAAAAAGCTCAATAAAAATGGTTTTAGAAGGAACATATTGCAGCATAATAAAGGCCACATATGGCAAGCCCAGAGGTAACTTCACACTCAATGAAAAATGCAGAATCTTTCCTCAGATCAGGAACATGACAAGGATACTCAACTTTGCTACTCTTTTTCAACATAGTACTGGATGTCCTAGCCAGATCAACTAGGCAAGAAATGAAATACAGGGTATCCAAGTTGAAAAAGAAGAGGTAAACTTGTCACTACATCTGATGACAATTTTATATATAAAAAACCCTAAACACGCCATTAAGAAAAACTGCACAAAATCAATATACAAAAATCTTTTATTTTTATAAACTAACAATGAAACAGCAGAAAGGGAAAACAATTCCATTTACAATCACAACAAAAAGAATAAATAGCTAGGAATAAACTAAACTAAGGAGGTTAAAGACCTCTATACTGAAAACCATGGATGAAAGAAACTGAAGACACAAATGAATGGAAAGATATTCATGGATTATAAGAATTAACACCATTAAAATACCTATATTACCTAAAGCAATATGTATACTGTATGTCCATAGATTGAATGAAATCTGTATCAAAATCCCCAATGATATTTTTCAGAAATAGGACGAAAAAAAACCCTGAAATTTACATGGGAACACCAAAGACTCCAAATAGCCAAAGTAATTTTGAGAAATAAGAACAAAGCTGGAGGAAACACACTCCCTGATTTTATATAATAATGCTGTTTTGACAGCACAGTATTGCCAAAGAAAGGGACACACACATCAACGGAACAAAACTGAGAGCCCAGAAATAAACAAACACGTATATAAACAATTAATTCACAACAAAAGAGCAAAAATCCTACAATGAAGAAAGAATAGTTTCTTCAATAAGTAAGACTGGGAAAACTGGGCAGTAACATGCAAAAGAATGAAACTAAACCACTATCTCATACCATACACACACAAAAAAGCAACTCAAAATGAATTTAAGACTGGAACATAAGACCTGAAACCATAAAACTCCTAGAAGAAAACATAGCAGTATGTCTGTTGGCATTGGTCTTAATATTTTTCTGGATATGTCTCCTTGGACAAAGGAAACCAGGAAAAAAAAAAGTGTGCTATGTAAAACTAAAAAGCTTTTGCATAGCAAAGGAAGCCATCAACAATATGAAAACAAAACCTATCAAATGGGAAAGATATTTTCAAACCATATGTCTGACACGGGGTAGTATCCAAAATATATAAAACAGATTGGATTAAGATGGTGGAATAGAAGGACTGGAGCTCAACTTATCTCCTGAAAAACAGCAAAACTACAACCAAATGCCAAGCAGCCTTCAACCAAATGGACTGTAAACTTCCAAAAAAGATATTCTACAGCAGAAGACAAAGAGGAGACCACATCAAGAGGTAGGAGGGACGATTACGCGATAGAAGCAACCCCATACCTCCTGGGTGGGAAGCCCCACAGACTGGAAAGTAACTGCATCACAGAGACTCAGATACAGGACTGAGAGTTCTGAGCCCCACGTCCAAACCCCATGCCTGGGGATCGGACACAGGGAGAAAGAGCCCCTGGAGCATCTGGCATTGAAGGCCAGTGGGGCTTGTGTACAGGAGCTCCACAGGACTGGGGGAAACAGAGACCCCATCCTTGAAAGGCACACAGACTTTCACATGCACTGGGTCCCAGGGCAAAGCAGTCTCCAGAGGAATCCGGGTGGAACCTGACTGCAATTCTTGGAGGATCTCCTGGGAAAACGGAGGTGACTGTGGCTTGTTGTGGGGGAAGGGCATTGGAGGTGAAGCTCTCGGGAACATTCATTAGCCTGCATTTCTCTGGAGGGGGCCATTTCTGGGAAAATCTGGTCCCTCCCATCAGCACTGAGAAGCCCCAGGCCAAACAATAATCCAGGTGGGATCACAGCCCCACCCATCAGTAAACAGGCTGCCTAAAGACCCCTCAGGCACACAGCCAGCCTCTAATCTCATC